>JAQMYG010000036.1:23829913-23841999 GCA_030014215.1 Clariallabes teugelsi | reverse complement strand
CTTTTATACTTCCTGGTTTGACGCCCGCCTTACTTCCAGGTCCTAGTGCCGGGCGCATATTGAGTGTGCATGACAGTAGAACATTAAATTCCAAATTGTTGTTGTATTTGCCTAATACTAAAACCAACTATAAGCAGATGATTACATGTCTAAATTTTTTTATATGAGCGCCAGGTCGGGAAAATATTTTATGATATCTTACAGTACCAGTTAAAATTGTTACATATATTGTATGATATCGTATAGTACCAGTTAAAATAAATTTGGCATTTGTTTTCTACATTCTAGAACAATGCTGGATTTTTTCAAAACTATGAAATACTGTAGCACATATGGCTTTAGGTAATTGAGTAACAACAACAACAGCTCAGCTGTCTTGGAATTGTGCTTGCAAGAACAGTATTGTCAAATGCATTTGCAAAACACATCAAGCATCATGATGAAACTGGCTCTCATGAAGACAATCCCAGGAAAGCAAGACCAAAACTTATCTCAACTGCAGAAGAGAAGTTCATTTAAAGTTACCAGCCTCAAAAATCACCAATTAACAGCCCCTCAGATTAGAGCTGTTATGAAGGCTTTACAGAACTTAAGTAGCAGACACATCCTGATATGCCTTAACCACTGAGTGTCATGGAGAGCTCAGTGGTTAATGCATTGGACTACATTTTGGAAGGTCCCAAGTTCAAATCCTATTACCACCAAGTTGTCCCTGTTGGGCCCTTGAGCAAGGCTCTTAACCCTCAACTGCTCAGATGTATAATGAGATAATCTATGTCGCTCTTGATGAAGGTGTCTGCCAAATGCCTAAATGTAAATATTAACTGTTCAAAGGAGATTAATGCCTATTTTGGGTTCCTTCAGCACTGTTTTAAAATGTATAAAGAAATAAAAATATAAAGAAATAAAAATCAGGAAAGGCCATGGAATTATATTGTGTGTCCAAACTTTTGACTGTTAGTGTAAATGTCACTAAAATGAACCATTTCACACTTACTGTATAAGCGTTGTCTTTTATGCGAGGGGTGGCCAAGTGGTCAAATGGGACTTGTGATGAAATTTCTTGTGAATAAAGGCATAAAATTGACATTTACAGAAAACTTCAAACACAGTACGGTGATGAGAGTGTTCGCCAAAGTAAAACATTTAAATATAGAGCAAATGTTTTAAAGAAGGCTGTAGGTCCATTAATGACAATCCTGGATGAGGTGGCTCAGAGTCCACTGCAGATGTTTCCACCTGATTCTTGAAAATCAACCAAGAACTTTTTGCCAACATGTGGAAGAAATAGATCTGGTTGTGTGTATTGTACAACACAATCGTACACACAATCATTCGCAAACTCCACTTGCACATTACAGGAACTCAGCTGGGTGTTACTGCCACATTCTCCGTACAGTCTGTGACCTCACTTCAAGCCATTCTCAAATATTTGGGCCATTAAAGGGGTTTCTGGAAGGCCAGTGTACTTTGATAGTATGCAAGCACTAGTGAAACACTGAGATAAGTGCATTAGTTTAGCAGGGGATTATATAGAGAAATAAAGGTAGTTTTTACTCTCATAACTTTGTTCTATTATTCTGCACAATTAAAAGTCCCAGTTTGACTTGAACGCCTCTCGTAACAAATCCAAGCCATATCAAGACCTTTGGCCTGATTAATTTAGTGATTATGTAAATCGTCATGGTTTTTCTCCTCTTCATCTCTTGGTTTTCAGCTAAGTCAACAATAACCACTGAGGCAAAAAGACAAGGATGATTTGCAGGTGCAAGTCAGCATGGTTTTCACCCTTTTTGAGAGTCAGACTCCCATGTCTGGCTTCCTGTCTAAACATCCTCCCAGTATGCCCCCAGAGATGAGCAGTGGTACCCCCGGTTGCCTCGTTAGCACCAGGCTGACAAGCTGCAGTGAAGAGCAGTGGGTTGCAGGAGTGTACACATTTGCATGTGTGCATAGATATTTGTGACCCCTGTGGGAAAGGGGGCAGGAGATCCTTGTGACCTGTAGGACTTTATGGCCAAGGGTCAGTGAGCAATAAGATCTTCTCCAATGTCACTACCCCTTTCAGTAGGGGATTGAGTGTGGACACAGCATGCACACAGCATGCCAGAGTTTATTTTGTACCAGGCAACAAGTGGTGAAACCTGAATCCCTTTGCAGACCCTGAGCCGATTCTCATCTCTTTCTTCGCAATCCACAAGTGTCTGTGCTTTTATAAATCATTATAGCTATAAACACAGTCTTAAAATCAAATTAGGTAAGATCTACTGTAGAAGTAACTCTCTCCAGAGTGATTGGTCTGTCTCTCTCTTATTCTGTACCAGCTTTTACATCTTTACCACCCAGTTCTGCCTGCTTGTTGCTCTTGGCTGAAAGGCTTCTTCATGTTCATCATCCCACTGTTGTACCCCTCAGTGTATCCATCTATTGCCCCAAGGTCAGGTTTCAGAGGCGCCATGGATGAGCCCAGCTGACGACAGGCCCATTGACACTTTGTTTGAAGCTGAAAGCAGATCTTAGTGCTACCCCTTAAGCAGGAATGCAGCAGAGAGAATCATCCCTTAATGTGGCTGTGTCTCTCAGATCTCCTGCAAGTGAAAAGTGAGAAGTATTTCTTAATTTACATCATGAGAAATTGAAGAAGTATAAATCTGAAATGTACAGTTGTATTTTAGAGTAGGGAAGAATCATTTTTTCTTTCCCTTTTTTTTATTATACTGATTGTTCTCATCGATTTGTAATGATCATGGGAACTCTTATTTATCATCTGATTATTTGTTATCCAGCTCATCTAAAGCTTTCAGCTATTTCATTGCTCTTTATTATCAAAAGAAACCCAACTACAAATGAAACTTTTGGAGGTAATTGTGTATCTTATATTGTGAAGATTTACATTTAGATAGTGGTTCCATAGACTAGTTCACTAGACAGCTGTTGACGAATTGAAAGTGGAAAACAAATGACAAAACAGATGGTACTGCAAGCAACTAAATTTACTTCATCAATCTGGAAATATTTCAAACTAGATGAAGCCTATTCAAAAAAATCAAGTCCAATTTGTCTAATGTGTCTTTTTCTTTGGTTTCAACAAAACTTTAAAACTTTTTTGAAGGAATTTTCAAAACTTCTGCCTGCACTTCCAGTACTATTGTTTGTCTCTAACTATGGTATTCGATAATTAACTAAAATGAATGTGTCACTTCATGTTGTGCAAGCATGTTAGTGCATTCAATAAGCTTCCATGTTAATCATCATGGCTTTTCTTTAACGATATTTCAAATCGGATATGTCCTGTCACATTATTTTTTTAGGCCCTGCTGGCTCCCAGTCCCAATGTACACATCTTGTATTCTTTGCAAAGAATTGGCAAACAAAATATCTTGAATAAAAGCAAATGCAAATGCAAGATATATACCATATCTTCAAATTGAGCACTGGTGGCGCAGTGGTAGGTTTCTCATCTGCCATGCAAAAGTCCCGGGTTCGAGTGGCCAAGCCCTAGCCACTGGATGCAGTGCCGGTCCCAAGCCCAGATAAAATGTGAGGGTTGTGTCAGAAACGGCATCTGGCGTAAAGCCTGTGCCAAGTTGTATGCGGATCGGGTGGCCCGCTGTGGCGACCCCTTGAGAGGAGCAGCCGAAAGACTAACAATAACATCAGATCATCAAATTCTCCTATATTATTGGCAGATGTTTTGCATATTTCATCCATTCAAATGAGAAATATCAAAAGGCATTTTTTCTTATTTATGTTATCATCACTTGCAAAGATATATTTGCAGTATTTATTTTATCTGTATGTGTCTAATGGCTTATAACTTAGATTGTAATTATCTATATACAGCATCATATATATATTGCATATATTGCATTTATTTATTTATTTTGGTACACTATCTATGAAGCGTAAACAAGCATTAGAGTTTGAAATGTTATTTGGGGTCTGTGTCTGAAGACATGCACTTTGACATGTTTATCAGTTTTCAATGTTTTTAATGAGTTTACTTTCGTAACACTGGTCAACTATTAACACGGTCATAGTTATGCAAGCCCTGCAATTGTAACTTGCATTAATAAATGATCGTGTGATGTGTACATCATGAGGGGGTTTCAAGTAGACTTTAGCCTGTATTTTCTCAGAATTACAGAAACAAAAGAGAGTTTAAGCACTTCAGGGAGATTCCCAACCCAGAGCATATCAGTCTCTAATTTTCTCTTGGCACCACAGAAATTGGATCCAAATACAGTATCGGGCTAAAACACAAAACAAATAACCTACTACATAGAGAAAACAATAGAACAAAAGCTCTCTAAAAGGGAATAATGAAGGGAACTGGAGGAGATTATTATAATAAAAGTTCAAAAGTAATCAAAACAAATAATATTGTTTGACTTTATTTGCAGTGTATCTACAGTAAACTATCGGACAACCAAGGTTGTACTGTGGCCTGGATACAGACTTAATTGGAACACAAATATAATTTATATACTGTATGTTGTTTTATTATCATATGTTTTCACTATAGTCACACTAAATACTAAATCTCTCAACAACTCATAAAGAAGTCAATAGAAAGTCAATAGTCTAGAAACCAGATATGGTCAGAACACTTACTCACTCACTCTGTACTGCTTATCCTGTACAGGGACATGGTAGGGCTGGAGTCTATCCAAGGAAACTCTGGGCACAAGGTGGGGTACACCCTGGATGGAGTGCCAGTCCATTGCAGGGCACATGCACACACACTCACACACACACACACCCATTCGTCTAATCTGCATGTCTTTGGACATGCAGAGAAACATGAGGAACATGGAGGAAACCATGGTCAGAACATGGTTTCTAATCCCATATTGTGAAGACATAAAAAAAGAAACGTGCAAAATATAGCCACTAGATCAACCATGTAATGTCGTTCCTTTTCCAACATTATGGCCAGCTTTTTTTGAACCACTATTATGAGGATAACATGATAAATACAGTTATTTAGTATAAGAGCAGCTACACAATAAGAGTTAACCCAACTACTGATTTCTTTCCTGATCAGTTACACTGGAACAATTTTCGTGCCATTTCATGCTTCCTAAAAACACTTTCTCAGGATGGAAATGCAATATTCTATGTGCCCAGGCCAATTATGTGTGACAGAGATGTTATGATAGACTATAGCGTGACTGCTCTGCTGAGCGTCCCGGTGCTTGCAACAATATCAGCCTGAAGTCATCAAAACACAGTTATCCTCTGCTGCCTGTTGGTTGTGTTTAAGGGACCAACAATTGACTCATTTTGACTCATGCGACTTAGAGAAGATATGGATCATGTGATTTCGAATGTTTTTCATTTGTTGTGTTTTTCAGGCTAATTAGTTCGCTATTTTATGTAAAGGAGATTTGGTGTGAAATATGTATGCTATAAAATATTTGTGTACTTCTGGTAAGCCACAAAACTCTACTTCGCAAGCCAGTTGTTCAGACTATCAAGAAAGATCAACTTAAATACCCCCATCCGTCTCCAGGAACAAAGGCATCCCTGGTTGATAATCTGCATGTCGTGCAATAAGAGCACTAGAGGCCAGGAGACCAGACTATACATCATTTTGGTATGTTTTTGATGCATGTCTGCATTGAAATGACTGAGATAACTCTGATGAAGATTAATGAATGAGTTAACGTGGTCTACAAAGAAAAGCAGAGAGAGAGAGAGAGAGAGATGGAATTTGTGCATCACTGTTACAAGGTTTTCTAATTGCTCTTGTTGGCCAATGCCAGAAACGGCAGACTACAATTGCTTGGAAAATGTTAATAATTACTTGGTGCTACAGAGGGACTAATTAGCATGATTTTTTTTGTATAGTGTTAATTTGAACATACTAGATTTAATTATTAGCAACTAACATTTTAGAATGAAGCAATCATACTGTATAATAATAGTATTGTGTTCTTATTCCACTTTGTGTGTGTATCTGTGTGCGTGTGTGTGTGTCTGTGTGTGTATGTGTGTGAAAAACATCTAGGCAATCCTCTCACGTTCAGCAAAAAGCCTGATGATTTTCACTATCTTCTTTGGAGATTGAGGGTGGGTGGCTGTGGATTAAGGAAAGATAGAAATTGTATGAACACAATGAGCTGTTGATGGGTTTCTTACCTCTGACATAGCCACTCACTCTTCACTAATCACCATTCTCATGTCCCAGTGGCCTGGGCCTGCAAAGCAGCATGCACCGAACTCAGCCTCCAATCCTCTTCCACCCACAGCCTATGTACGCTTCACCGGCCTGTTATTGGAGAAGAAATGACATTAAAACTGTGCTGCCCGAGCCTCTTCTAGTAATTATCACTGAATTTCCCCTGTGGCACCCTTCAGCTCACAAACCAAGGTTCTTATTCACCACTTAACAACAAGCTAGGAGGCATTTTGACAAGTAAGGTCAAATTCATCCACTCTGTTGTGACCCTTAGTAGACACTGCAGACACTCATGTCACTCAAACAGAAAAGAAAAGGTTGTGAAGTGAAGAGATGATGCGTACTTCTTTTGTCTGCGTTTGAGGGGTCTTCAGACACTTCTTACACTCAGATTAAAGCTTTTGTGTAGTGGAGGCTGTTCTGGCATTTTTCACATACTGAAAATGTTCCTGACATATACGTAGCTTTGAGGATTTTGTATAGCATTTAGGTTTAGAAACTAAACAGAGTCTCAGTTTTTTCCCCATTGAGAAATATCAGACAGACAGCTTGTCTGCTTTTGCTAGTGTCAGTCTACTGAAGAATACATGATGAATATATATACAGTAAATATATGTTATACATATACATATATTATTCACAATATAGTTGAATAATTCAGTGCTGATTTCCTAGATATCTCTGGAATAGATGTAACCTTTAAAGCCTTTAAGAAATAAACAAGCTGGTCCATACAAAACTCTGAATCTATAGGTGAAAATGTATTTAAAAGTACTGTCTTCTGTCCTCATGACACTTTTGTATATGCTCTATACAAACATGTGGAACATTTATTAATGTATCAGAATTGATGTGGTTTTTCTGGAGGAGTATTTGCAGTGATGGTTTCTTCCTTTAGTGCAATGATTGTTCTGGGTCAGCCATGATAGATTGCTGGCTTTAGATGACACCCACGAAAAAAGTTGCATGGTGTTAAGTTTTTTTTTTCAGGAGCCCATTGTGGGTTTCTAAGCTACCTTGGGTCGGAAATAAAATTAAAAATACCAAATTTCATATAAGGATGTCTATGAATGTAGACTTTTGGACCACCCTGTATATTTTAGATATATTTTATAACTATTGAAAAGAAAAGAAGAAAAAAGGATTTAAATTGCTAATGCTAAACATGACATTTTTAGCCAAACACATTTATTCTCTGTTCAGTGGTTTTCATTTTGTCATACTTTTTGTGGACAATGAGGATATAGTGTTTGGCCCAAACAAAGCAGAGTATTGGCAGTAATCAAATAACAGACATCCGAGTGCAGTGTCTTCTGCCAGAACATGTAGTATCGACTTGGGGAAAGACAAGTAAAGCATAAGTCACAATTTGGAGTGCTTTGAACTTTTCATTACTGGTTGTTTATTGTCGCCAGTTTTCCTGTAGGAGTTTTAATGGTGCAACGCCTGACTCTTGGGTCTGTAGAAGCCATGCTGGGCAAGAGGAACTTGTAATTAATCACTTCCTTTTGGAAATAGTTTTGCACTAAACCCAGTTCCTTGACCTGTGTCACATTAGCAAAGGCCAGGTTTAAGGCGTATAAACTAAACCCACCACTGTTTGTCTTTTAGGATTGTATATGTTTCTAAAATGAGTGGCACCAGTGGTGTGGTATTATCATGAGGAACAATAATAGCATTTCACAATGCTTTGCATTATTCATTAGCTTGCACATCATTTTCCTCTAGCTGTATGTGCTGCTACATCCATGAGAATATATTGCCTTTGGTAATCCATTCCTAATTGCCTGCAAAACTAATCAACTCCTGATGGAAGTATTATAATATTATGTCCGCTGCAATCAGATCAGAGCGTCATTTATTTACATATTATTTTCCTTGTAATTTTGTTTGACTGAATTTTGTAGATTTCCGTTATCTGTTATATATACTGTATGTTTCTTGTTGCAGCAAATTCTTTGAACTTTTACTACAAGTTTGCTTTTATCCCCAAAGCACACAGTCGTAAAAAAAAGTTGTGAACAGTGGTTGTCCATCTTGGCCCCTCATGAGAAAAGAAACCCATTCCCTGTGTAAACGAGTCTCATTGTGTCTCTCTCCCTGCTGGTTTACTCAGTAGGAGCCAGTGAACCTGAGCCCTTAAATAAACATCCCTAAGGAAGTCCAACCAATTCCAACCAAAGATAAAGAAATGTCAAACACTCGAAGAAACATGTGAGTCATATTAAGTGGAAAATAAACGCTTTGAATGCAAGAGAAATGATCAGGAAAGAAAAGAATTGGTTTCTTCTCTTCCTGATGTTACTGACACTCTGGGCAAGGTGAAGAATTCTGCAGCAGGATAGATCATTCCCTTAGGGGAGAGGCAATCAGACAGAACAGGGGTGTTGACATCCACTGATGGATTGGATAGAGGAATACTCCTCCAAAGGGATGGGGAACATAAGGAGGCTTTTTTGTTATTTGGTACTTCCAATGTCCAACATGACTGTGAAAATCACAGCAAATGTACTGTGAATGAATGTTTTTCAAATCCAAATCTGCACATGAGAAGCATGGGTGTTCCAATTGTCGACTCATCCATGGCTCAAATTATATTTTATGGAATGCTTCTTTTGTATCTGTGTTAACCCTTTTTAGCAAACCAACCAAAGATTTAGTGCAACATGATAGGGTATGGTTCATATACATTTGTGCAAAGTATGAATAAGTCACATTTTGCTTGTCGTCAGGTAGGACCTGCATTATTAGAGGCATCAGTATAACCAGATCCTTACAAAGGAGTATTTGTATTAGGAATACAGATGCAACAGGTAGGTTTTTTAGTCTTGTCAATATTATGGCCTCTTTTCCTCTGAAATATATAATCCAGCATAAGTATTCTTGCTGGAATAGAATAACCATTTGGAGGAGCACTGAGGAAAAGACATGTCATATTGATATGTATCTGTGCATGCTTTTACCAATGTGCAGGTCATAAAATTGGCCATTGAAGTTGACTCATTGTGACACTGGTCCCTAAGGTCGACAATATCTTCCGTGAAACATGTGCAGAGGATTTAAGCACTCAAACACAGCTTCCTGTAAGTGTAACTTAACGCTCGTTTTTTTGTGTCTTGGGTGTCTTGTCTCATCTAATCAGCCTCACCTTGTCCTCATCAACCTCTGCTTCACCCTAACAAACCCGACAGAATGCACTTCACCGCTGAGCGGAACAACGTCTTAAAGTGGCAGCTATTCCTTTCCCGCATGTCGTACTGTAACTTAAGCCCATTCCTTCATTAATCCTGGTTGAAGTGCGTGTCAACTCGAGCGACCATGGAAACAGGAACCAGACGGCCATCAACAGTTCAGAGCCAAAGGTCAAGGAGTACATCCTCTGTGGCCATTCCAAGTTAGTGAATGCACCATCGCACCACTAACATCTGAATGTATCTGCTGGTTTACTTTTTCCTCAATCACACACAATGTCTTCAATGTTTTCCAGCAGGAAGATTGCGTTACGACTGTTATGACTGTTTTGCACATGATGCTAAGAATGTGTTTTCAAGCTTAAAACCCAGTCATATCATTACTCTGTCATATATTGCACCATGTCTCCAGTTTTCAGACAAGTCCTCTAAGCTAAAGGGTCTAAGACTTTTGGCAGTGACAGTCTAGAGGAACTACAAGTCAGCAGCAAATGCTTTAGGCAAGGCAGGTGAGAATTCTGTGATTGCATACTTGAGATATTAATGACGTCCCATCCTGTTTTTGCTTTCTAGAGTCCAGACCAGATGGTACTATATGTCTGTCTTTCTCTTTGGCTGTAATACTTAAAAATACTAACACACATAAAGCTGAGAGCTAGGATGGAATGACAGTGAAGAACAGCATTTCTCAAGAACCTGAGAATGAATGTAGAGAGGAAAATCTATATAAAATTTTCATGTTGTTCAGTCCACAACGTTTTTATTTGTTGCCTCAAATTCGAATACTCTAGTGATATTAAACAGAGCTAACAAATGGCTTATAGTCAGCAATGTGTCCAGCCTCAGCAGTGTTTCCCGCCAGCATTTTCTTATTTTCTCAATACCACAACTTTCTCTGAAGGCAAACATTTTCTCACTCGGCACAATAATGGGTTCTCAATGTAGTGAGGATTTCTTCACTTAAACCGACAAATTTAGGCTGGGAAAATTTTTAGAGGCACAGAGGGTCCTACTTGAAGATGATTTCCAAATAATTTCTGCAGCATTAACATTAACTGTTCAGACTTGAATTCTGCAACAGAAGGCTTTTCTCTCCGGAGCTCTTCAGTATTAAAAATATTTGTATTTCAGCAGCATTTTCAGACCACTGGGTATGAGACCCTGGATGAGATATCGCTTCATACAGTACAAATATTTCCAGGCAATAAAGCCAATAAGGTCAATAGAACGTATAATACGTTTTTGGAAAATTGTTGAAACCTGAACAAGAAGAAATCCATGCAGACATGAAAAACACTGCCCAGACAGTAACCTGAGCTCAGGGTCAAACCAGAGACCCTGGACCTGTGAGAGAGCATTGCTACCTGTTGCACCCCCTCTTATAAAATTGGTGATAATGCAGAGGTTTTTGCCACTTGCCTGTCATTTTAGCTTACATGACATTCAGTAGCACTGTTTGGGAAAGTTGACTAATCTGGAAATGATCTATGGGACTTATATTTATAGAGTTGTTCTTTTGGCAACATAGCAGTCAGATCAAGGCCTCACTCAAGGTTATGGAAGTTATTGGAGTCATAGGTCCTATTTTAGAGGATATCTAATATCCTTCTCAACAGCCAGAGACTTCTGGGTAGTGCTATGTCAGACCATACATTGGACTATCAAGTGTTCAAAAGTACCTCCTTGTCCCAGCATATATCATTAAATGATTGTTAATTTTAGTTTTAAACAGCATGGTTATTTTTATTATGAACATCAAAGGAAGCGCTCCAGATATTTCTGCATACAGAACAACCTTTCAATCAACAGATTTATAAGAATTGTCCGCTAGGAAAGCTGGTTCAAGAAGTCAGAGCGCTTTTGAAGGATTCTCAGTCACCAGTGTTTACTCCTCTAACCTCACCCTCTATTCATCGAAATGCTCACCTCTCTGTCTCTATGGTAACACAATCCACACAGAGCTGCTTTGAGACTTCAGATGCTTTGTGCATAGATATAAGTGTACATATGAAACTCTCACTTGAACGTTTTAAGCATGTTGACCCAACAGATTGAGATGGGGATGAAGTTTAGTGGACAGTGACCTGTAGAACTGATCGATATCTCTCAGCCCTGCCACTGAATAATTCAACAGCGGCAGGTAAGACATGTTTTTTTTTCCCTTTGCTGCACTTTTTTTTCTCTCTAAGGAGAGGAGACAGTATTAAAATCTTAGAAATGTATCAAAGGGAGGGATGTTGAAAAAAAGTGAGATTTAGAGGCATTGTGTAAAGGCGACAAGTAAAAACATGCCTTATTAAAGCCTTGGGGTAAAAAAAAGAACTCAAGTGAGATAGCAAGTGAGATAGCACACTCTCTCTCTCTCTCTCTCTCTTAATATTATTTGCTGCTACAATCAGAACTATATGGTTGTCATCATTGTTAAAATGCCTGTTTTAAATAACGCTGTTGATTTATTGTTGCTCAGTGTGAGGAGAATAAGGACTAAGCCCCAGAGAAGTTGACGTGTTCCCCTGGGTTCGCCTTGTTATGCCTACAGGATCAGTGGAGACATCAGGCCACATGACACTGTTTACATCACAGCTGCTCCCCTGATACCAGTCACTATTCACAGCAAATGCCAAGAGTGATTGCGTGTGTGTGTGTGTGTGTGTGTATGTGTGTGTGTGTGTGTGTGTGTGTGTGTGTGTGTGTGTGTGTGTGTGTGTGTG
>JAQMYG010000036.1:23795049-23807988 GCA_030014215.1 Clariallabes teugelsi | reverse complement strand
CCTCCTGGGATAGGCTCCAGGTCCCCGTGACCCTGAATACAGGATAAAGCGGTATAGAAGATGAGTGAGTGAGTGACTTGTGATATACAGTATGCCTTTAAGGTTTGTTAGGTATGACCCACTCGGCCCTTTTTCTCTGCTTTAAAAATATTTTTTTGTACTGGTTTAGCTGATTATTTATGTCCAGAACAACCATTAGACACTTTTAGTCAAGAAAGACTTTGATCATTCTTATCTGGTTTTAGAGCTGATTTTTTGGATTGTAGTTGAACGCTGAGTAAAACGTTCGATTAGTGAGCAAAAGATGGTTATAACATGTTTGGTGGCCCAGGTATTGCTGTGTAGCTTAAAGGTTGTCCATCAAACAACAAAGAGGGTGTTTCCTTTTTGATTTAAAAAGAAAATTTAATTCAGCCTTTCATTAAGGCAACACTGGCAAAGTAAACAAGAAGCTTTTAGAGGATTATCCGTTGCTAACACTCCCATCAGCATTCACATAGATGAGGGTAGAGTCTAGTCGACACCATCGTGTTTGTATGTGGAGCTGAAAACTGACTCGACTTGAATGAAGAGGAACCCTGCCAGGTCAAGTCAGTTTTCACCTCCGGTGGTGTCGGCAAGTTGAGAAGGTAGACATGCCCCTGTCTTTATCGCCCCTTTTTACATTACATGTCGTCTGGGCCAGCGGTACATCCTAGGAAGCCAAGATAAATCACGTCTGAACCTTAAGGTCCAGGGCTCCTATTTACAGGGGTTTCGATCCTTCTATCATCTCACCGCCAGCTCAAGTTTAGGTGTTTGCCTTCATGTAGGTTTTTATTTCATGTACATTCTTGCTTGTTCTACTCTTTCTACACCCTGACACAAATCCCCCACACACTTCTTGCTTTCTCCTTTTGTTTTTAGAATTCCCTCGGTTTTCCGCTAAGATAGCCTAGAGGACTTTCATGTGCCCCACTGCGACCTATGAGCGTGTGCGTCCGTGTAACCACTCAGTTTTGACACGCTGGTGGATTTATGGACATGTTTCTGCATATCATATCCATGTTTAATGGTTAGGAAAGCACCTAAGGCACATTCAGCAGTTTGGGAAAATAAAAAGCATGCTCTGCTCATGATTGAAAGCGTTGCTTCGAGCAAATCGCGTGCATATTGCTTGAAAGTGAAATCAAGCGCTCAGAATTTTCAAGTAGCAATAGATGACCGGGATATTTAAGCTGTGTATTGTTGAAAAGGCATCACTGAGATTTATACAGTTGTTTGCACTGTGTCCAGAGCGGTGCATGGATTATAATAATGAAAGACTTGCTTGCTGCAGAATTTCTTTCTTAAGTGCTCGTCTAAGTGTGTAAGTGTTTCTGGTTTCTTCAGTGTAAGCTTTTAATGTTTGCTGCAGCCTGAGCTTGCTTAAGAGTGCTGTCTCAACCACGTTGTTGTATATGAAGGTCCCTATTGTTTTTTTTTAAGGCGTGGGAGTGTTGAAGCCGCCGCTGTATTATATGTGATATGTGAGAAATTGATGGACTGACCACACACACTCAGACTTACGCTGTGTGTGGAATCCCACTTTTACTGACTTGTTCAATGTTGACTGTATTGATTGTTCTATATAGAGTGTTATATAGAGCAGCAGTAACTGCCATTAGCCTGAAGTTACTGTTTGCTAGACTAAATGCCCTGAAAACCCATGATCATGACCTGGTGTTACATAAATAATTGGTATGCTGCAAATTACCTACCAACCTGAAACCACAAAAAATATACAAGGAGAATACTCCATGAAGTATCTATTTTTTTTTAAGTGTTAATTGCATTATGGGCAATATACTAATCAGAGAATATATATTGTACATTGATAATTCAGACCACTGCAAAAAAGCTGCATCTCAACTAGTGCACTATATGGTGACTAGGCAATACATTTACACATGGCATAAGTAGGCATGACATGACCAGATCACAATTATAAGTATTTTATGATATATTTCCACCCCAAAACTTTAGGAATACTTTTTTCGAAATATTCTGCGATATTTTGTCATTGACAGCATTTAGGTCAAGAAGATAAGAGAAGATACAGTAAGGGGCTCCACTGAGCTTTGTGTGTGTGACGGTGCATATAAACCTGTCTGTGTCTGATCCAAATAACCTACTGACATGTGGTGGAGGCAAGATAAGACCTGATAATAGATTTATAGATTTCTCACAAAAAGCTGCTTCAACTTTTTGCCCTTCAAGAGCTTGTCACAGAGATAAGTGCTCAGCCTTAAAGGTTATTAGGGACAGATTTAAGGCTTATTTATCTTGCATTTAGTATCGCCCAGTGTCTGAGTGGCTGCTGGGTCCATAAAATAGCAAGTTTTTTTATATACAGTCCCCTCTTGGAGACCTGGAAGAGCATTTCTGCTTCCATTTCCTCTTATTTACATCTAGATGTAATCTTCATCTAGAAATCCTTGTTTATTTGGGCTAAGGTCTGGTGGTTGACTTGGCCAGTCTAAATCCTTCCACTTTTTTTATCTGATGAAGTTCTTTTTTTGGCAGGCAGAATGTTTCTGAAGACTTCATTCATTCAATTCATTCTGCTTCTATCATCATGAGTTACATCATCAATAAAGATCAGTGAGCCTGTTCTAGAAGCAGTTATGCAAGCCCAAACCATGACACCATTTCATCTACACCATGCTTGACTGATGAGATCCTTTTGTTTTCCACAGTTTGGTCCATAACTTGGGTTGAGGTTAATATTGGTTCCAGAATTTTAGTTTCTCATCTCTGTACTGTATTTATTTTTGACTTCCAGTTTCCAGTGTCCATTCTCTCTGCTGACGAGTGGTTAGCGTCTTGTAGTTTTTTGCTCTCAAAGTCTTTTTTGAACGGTGGATTGTGGTACCTTCAACCCTGTCCAGTAGAGCCTGTCTATGATTGCACTGATCGCTGTTTTAATGTTTTTCTTCACAGCTCACACAGTGTTTCTGTCTGTTGTTTTGTCTACATTGACCTGTTCCATCACTGTTTGTTAGTGCATCAGTGGGTTCTTTTTTCAGTTTTCCCCATCTTCAAAATAGCTTGTATTCCCACCATTGACAGCTCTCTGGTCTTCATATTGGTTTATCCTTTTGGATGCAGTTTTCACAAGCAAAACCCAATGGTAGACATGTGGAGCTATTAACTGTTTAAACAATCGATTGATCAGGACACACCTGGTCAACACCGACCACCTGTCAGTCACATGATCAAATGTTTTTCATGAGCTTTTTTCCATGTGTATTCTTGAACACATCTACTGTACAGTAGGTGTAGAACTATAAGGAAATTTTGAACCATCCCCTCATATTCATTGTAATCTCAAACCCAAATGTCTATAGTGTATAGTAAAAAAGAAAAGGGCTGGCCTTGCCATTTCAATACTTATGGAAGGGACTATAAATAAAGTTGTGTAAACAGTTGTATTTGTATTGTGTGGCTTGTTTGTGGTGGTACAGCAGGACTAGTCTGCCTCACAGCACAGAGAATAAATGATTTATTATCCCTCAGCGGTATAGTAAGCTCTAATAGGCTTAAGCAGAATACACCACCTAGGGTTTACATCTGTGACCCCATCAGGGGCAGTCTGTGTGCGTGTGCGCGCGTGTGTGTGTGTGTGTGAAATTGGGGTCCATAGTTTATATGTGTGACCTTATCAGGCCATTATGTCTGTGTGTGTTTGAATTTAAGGGGCACCCATTTCTATCCCAAACAAGCCCTAATGACCACCCATTTCTGTGCGCCGCAGGCTGCGATTCAGTATTAATTGCTCTCAGTTTCTGTTTGCTTAAAGTCACTTAAATTTGAAACATTTACCTCATCCCCATCCCTTTTCCTGTTTGGTCATTGAAACACCTGGAACCATAATTCGTCTGTGATCTAAAAATGTAATGAACCATGCAGACCTCCAGCTGCAGTATTACAGTAACTCTGACAGACTCAAATCCTTGTTTAAAAATATCATCAGATATTTCTCTCTGTTTTTTCTTTACCTTTTCAACATGAATTTCCAAAATGTGTTTTAATGTTCTCTGGACATGAAAAGAGAGATAATACTGTAAAACCCAAAATTCACCTGGATATGGAAAGGACATGTGCCAAAACAGCATCATATGGAAGTTGCGGGAATCACCAAGAGATCACACTATACAGTATTTTAATAAGATCTAGGTACCGATTCAATTTGTATTTCGATCCAGTAAGTATCACTTTTGTATAAATATGTTGCATCTACTGTATAAATATTTTTCTTTTTTGCCTGATGTTTTTTTCTTCTGAACAAATTTCTAATATTTAAATTCTGGTCAGGCTCACAGCGATATTTGATGTTGCTTTTGTTCATTTAATCAAGCAAAAAAAGTTGAGTCTCCAGTGGGCATGCTTATGTTTTGAGATATCTAGTTTCAGCACTGTGATTAACAAGCTTCATGTCGTTCAAAAAGTTTCCAATTCTCTTTGTTGCATCGCTTTTTGATTGACGGATCAAAATTTACACCTCCTCAATATTTAGCTGATTTCTTATCATTCCAGGTTTGATGTATTTCATGAATATAAAAGAGCTGGACGTAAAACCCCATTCTGTCCAACTCTGGTCTCTGGAACACGTTGGACAGGCGGTTGACAGCACCAATAGCTGTGTCCTTCACACCTTTGACTCTCCAATTACTCTAATTCACTAAGTATTAACATGGTTTGGGGCAAAAGAAATGTACTCCTGTGCTTTAGCTGCTTGGCCTTAGAGACTGAATTTTCTGTCTGAAGGCAGTGTTTGGCAGTTTTATCTTCAAACTAATAGTGCTGTTTTGTTATGTTCCCTCCACTCTGTCTTAATTGGCCTGTTGTAATGGTGATATTTATGGAAATGAATTTGCCCCAGAGCGTTTCATTCGCTCTCGCGTTAATGGAACAAGGTGGAGGAAGAAAGGAGAAAATGCATGTAAAGATATTTTGAAGGCATGAATGGTGAGAAAATTGTCTTCCTGTAATGAGCAAGAGAAACAATGAGAGGCACCGTGAATAATCGAGGTAGTTTGCAGGTAGGGAAATAATGCAAAAAAAAAAAAAAAAACGAACATAAGAGCTAAAAAGGTTGTACACATACACAGACACTCCCTTTGAGCTAGTGTCTCTATGAAAGACAAATCTTTGTATAGTGGTTAGGGGCATATAAATGATCCCTGGCCTGTCTATCCCATGCACTAAGGCTTTGCACAGTATAAATAAGGACAACAAAACAGGTACCTATTTATCCACAGCCTGGCTAGCTCACTTTTCACCTGAATCATTTGAGTAAAGGTGTTACTGCAAGAGAGGGAGCGTGTGCGTGTCTGAATCCGCCTTTGTGTATCTGTCTACCTGCCTGCCTCTCCATGTCTCCGTCTGTCTCTTTGTCTCGGGTAATGTCTGGACAGCATGAATGAGATCCCATTATATCAAAATCTTTTTCCTACACTGTCTTGAATCATTTTTTGCTTTTGAACTGAACATATTTGCCCCCAAGTGACATCATGATTGCCCATCATTAGGCTCCACTTACAGGCCCAGTCGGCTTCTTGCTTTGTAGCTGCAACCACAGAAATGTGACAGAGCGATATTAATAACCCTGGGAGTTGGGAGGCATCTCTGCACATTTTTCTGGGGTCGTCCCATGGGCTGCACTCTAATGGAGCTCTTGGCAGCATAATAAACTTAGCCTGCTGACCCTTCCAGACTCTCTCTCTCTCTGCAAGCTCTCTGCAAGAATCCACACAGCTCTGTCAGATATACATGAGCACAAGTGGCTTAAAGTTCTTCGTTGCTGTGTCAGACATCTTTATAAAGCAGGCTTTTTAATCGTATTTGTTGAAACGGGGAGTTTTGGTAAAGAAATATAACACACTGTGGAATTATTTGACATGGATGGAATAGTTACATTATGTATTTCTTTTGGATTTTTGTAAATAAATTAATATCTGTGTGAGCATGGGAGCATGTCTGATGTGTAAGCTTGCAACAAAAAAAATTGTTAATTTCAAGGTAGCGGTGCATCCTGGGATCGTGAGCTGCTTTACTGGATCTGAGCTGTCACAGTGAGTATGCTCTGTGGAGGAAGAGGGAAGGTGACAGCGGCACAGCTAAATATAGAGACCCTACTGTCTCACACCCCCTCTCTTTCTGTCTCTCTCTCTTCCTTTCTTCCTTGATCTGTCAATCTCTGTCTTTTTATTTGTTCCTTCCTCCATGATCAACTTCATTCTTCTTCATCTTGGTCATTTTATCTTATCTTGATCATCGTATTTCTATCTTTAAACCCCATAATGCCTATCTATTATCACAGTTGTGTATGGCATGTTTCGGGAAGCATGGGAACATTCCCGTGAGAGGCGTTTTGGGTAAGGCGAAGCTTCCAGGATGAGTCGTTCCAAGCATGTGTTTTGGGGACTACTTACAAAAGAACCCATGTGGTGAATGGGAAACTTGCAAACATCCATCATTTCAGATAGCCTGATTAAAAGCCCGGAGGCTGGCTGTTTCATCTATAGGAATAAGAACTTCTTCGCTGTGCACTTTTGGTCATCATGGGGGGGGGAAAAAAGTGAGGTTGGCGTCAAGCGAAATGTCAGTGGCGTGGACCCAGTGCATTGTGTGCGAACAGTGTGGAGATTGTGCTGATGAGCTTAAACAGATGGTTTATAACAACACTAATAACTTGCCTTTCATCTACAGATACAAAGATTTTTCTTTCACCAATAGTTTTTAATCAGTTTTCTTTGTCTCTTTAACATGGAGAAAAAGCTGGCCAAGAGACAATATGTTTCAGATTAGGATGTGGCAGTCTATTGGAAACACTGCATGTCACGGTATTTGGATGTACCATTTTAGAGTTCTGTGCAAGACCAAATATATTTGTGCTGCCAAGATTAAGCAAATCTTTCAATGAACTCGATGAAATGAGTGCTGACAGGCAGGGTTTTGCAACACGCTGACTCATAACTACTTATTATATAGCATACATGAACAAATATTCTTTTTTTTTATTTTTATTTTTTTTTTTTAGAAAAGATAATATTTACTACCATAAAGACTTATTTGCTTTGACAGCTTCCCTGCCTGACAGCTAGAAACATTAGACACCCAAAAACCTTGTGTAAACACAATATAAGGATATACCTACAGTTATAACCTAAAAATTGGTGTTTAAGTCAAACCAGGCCTTTTGATTATGCAGAATAACAGCACAGTTATGAGAACAAAAACTACCCTAATTTCTCTATATGATCTGCTATAATAATATTTTACCTAGAGGTATTTCTACCTCAAAGTAGAAAGTTTTCTCAGTACAAAGGAGCCATGATCTGACTGCTGGCGTCACATCTGTAACGCTGGCCTCCCAGGAACGTCTGTAATGGCCCAAACATGTACAAACTGCTTAGAGCGAGGGCTAAGGTCTGTAGGGGGATGTGGCAATAATTCCCAGCCAAGTTCCTGTAATGAACAAGTGGTTTGTGAACGACTGTGTGTACAGTTTCCACAGACAGAAGTTGGCGACAAATTATCCGTCGACTTTCAAGGAACAGGCTCATTGACTGTTCACAGGAACGGGCTCATTGACTGTTCCACTCATTGACTGTTCACAGGAACGGACGCAGTGGGCTCTGAGCCATCCCAGCCAGGATTTCATTCACAGACATGTGGCTTTCTTTAAAACTTTTACACGACTCAGACATTTTACTGCAGCTAAGAGTCTCATCACCATACTGTGCATGAAATCTTCTGCAACTGTCAATCAGTTTTACGCCTTCATTCTTGAGAAAGTTCATCACGGTTTGACTTGAACACACCTTGCAAAATAAAAAATGAACGAAATTACCATTTTTATTATTGAAAAATGTTATACTGGATTAATAATTTAAGAAATAAGCTTTTACTGCATGGCTTTTCTCTACATATACATGAAGTAAACAGTCAGTTTAAATCATCCTAGATGAAACACAATCACAAAATCCTGTCAAGCTTTTTCTGAAACAGCACAGTATGGCTTTTTTAAAGAATCATTTACCATATTTATCTCTCAAGTTCACAGATTTGTAAAGGGTATTACCATCGTATATTATACACTCGCATATTACACTAAGCAGCACAGCATACTGTAGTACCCAAAATATTTAATGGATTAATTCATCCCTGACTCCTAAGTTATACCTACAGTATCTCCTTCATCATTCCTATAACCTTTTATTTATTTATTTATTTATTTATGTGTGTGTGTGGGGGGGGGGGCATTGACTATTTAAATGATCATAAACGTGACTACAGTATGATAGCATGCAATATGATAAACATTATGTTCAGTCTTACTCGAGACTCAGCATGGAAAGAAAACTTTATATACAGCATTCTTGCATAATAGTCTGTCCACTGCTCTATAGTAATTCTCTACCTGAATTTTATTCTTTTTTTAAATTTCACTCATTTCATGCATGTAGTTTACAAAGAAACATGCAAAGCACACATATTTTTAAGTGTGTATTATATCCTTTTCTTTCACTTGCTTGGGTTCCCATATTCTTTTGGTCCATGGTAGATTTCAACAGTCTTAGGCAGGTTATCTGCAGCAGACAGATGTTTTCTGTCATTTTGTATAACTGTGATTAATGCTGGGAGGCCTAAAAAAAAAAAGATAAGGCAACAGTTCGAATTCTGGGTCGAGACATAAAACAGCACATGTGTATCTGTCTATGCGAGTGCGTTTAAAGATGGCTCTTTCACAATGACGGCATTTCATCTCCAGATGGTCTTGTGTCTGACAAATTGAAAATAGATATACATGTGCATTTTTCATTCTACTCCTTTTCTAGGCATTTAAATCGAGACTCGAGTCATCCATGTTTTCCGTCCAGTTGCTGGTCAGATCAGGGAAATATTTCCCACAGTTGAACATCATATGTTTTTTTTTTTCTTCTTCTTTTTTAATACCAGTCAGATAAAGTTTCCCAGACAGCCATCCTGCTTTTGCTCAACATTTCATTCTAGGCTCCGCTGAATTTTATGTCAACAATTGTGAAATTGTCTTGACTTTCTCTATTGTAGCCTTTTAAAAAAAAAAAAGAAGAGCTGTGGGGTCTAGCACATTGCAAATCAATCAAACTCGCACACATTCAGGTTTATTTGTAAGCCAGGTTTACAAAAGGCATTGGCACAAGCGAGCCCGGGACTGAAGCACCGTGCCTGAGCTATCAAAGACCTTTGTGTGGAACCTTTTGTGTGGAACTAAAATAAAGAAATAAAGAACCAGTGAGCAATTGATGGTGGTGATTGAAAAGTGTGTGTGTGTGTGTGTGTGTGTGTGTTTTGATATGTGTGCTTTGTATTCAGAATACATAAAACATAAAAAATGCATCATATGAACACAAATAGTGTATATTTTAATATTTAATATCACTTTTTAACTCATTTTACTCACACAGTAGTAATTCTGGCTCTGTCAAAATTATTTGTAGCAGGAAAACAATTATAAGCATTACTGCAAACATCAAGCAAATTATACACATAATCTGTCATCACGGGGGCCTCCTGATGTGTTGCCTGGTTGTAGGAGTCCTACTGTTGAGGTCAGCAGACTGGGCTAGACCTTGGTCCTGAGACTGGGGGGTGGTGGGGTCAAGGGCGCCTCTCTGTGTATGTTGTTTTTGGCTGCCACCATTTATTACCATCTGTCAGTCAACACTGGATGCTGTTACCGTAGCAGTGCGGCGGCTCAGCCAGTGATCCGTGCCAGTAGACCAAAAACATTATTACATGCAGGAGAAAGAGGGGGTGTTGACCAACCTGGGAGCCGAAGGAAGACAACTAAGTGCTGGCTAACAGCAGGGGGTAAAGGATGGTAAAAGGGGAAAAAAAAAAATCCATCCTTCCATCCCACTATGAGGAATTCATTTGACAGAGAGCGAAGTCTTCTGCGAGATAATGAAGAGAAAAATTATACAACAGCGAGACAGAAATGAGCAAACGCTAATGGAGTGTAGGTTATCATTACACTGGTGAGGTGCGCATGGTTAACACTATTGGAGGCAATAACTGGGGCTCTTGGAAATGCAAAATCATCAGTAATCACCGAGTGACGGATGAGCCAGACTCTTCTAATCAGAGCTCTGATACTAAAGAAGGGATGAGTGATTCACAGGGAGGAGAGAGAGAGAGAGAGAGAGAGAGCAGCAAGCTGTACGAGTGTGAACATTAATGAGAATACATGTAGTGCGGAATTTAAAATGGGAAATAGTACAGACTAGTCAAAAAAAGAGGAAAGACAAGGCTGTAAAATAACGTTACATAGATCAGAACGTTCGGTTGGCGGAGACGTTTTGGACATAAAAATGCGTACGTGCGCCTTAAGTGTTTGTGCATGTGTGTAAGTACAGTACATCGCCTCTGACGGAGTGTGTGCTGGCATAAACGTGACGAAAGGTCTGTGTGAGTTTGCATGCACAAGTGTCTATATGTATTTCCCTGCATCTCCCAGGTAATATGCCTGATGCTGTCCAGATGGTGCACTTCAATTCAGCAGCTGCGCATCTGCACGAGGAGAAATGTGAGCTAGCGTGGAGCGCCACATGTGGGCTGGAGCTCAGGCAGCCTGTCTATGGGAAAACGGGGCCTGCGGTTAGGCCAGATTGAGCTCCGGTCTCTAGGGACGCCCTCAACCAAGTGTGAATGCCGTGTTTATTCTTTGTGAGCCACATGGGAGTGTGTGTATGAGCGTGTGAGTGGTGAGGATAAAATCACGTTGTCCTCTATAATGGCACAGGGATACGCGAATATTGGCATTCTCATATTCTGTATAAAGATGATGTCACTGTCATTTGTGGAAGTGTGCTTGGATAAGTGCAAGGTGGTCTTGGCACATATTCAGAGTCACTCATTGTTCTACTCGAGCTCTTCTTTCTCCCTCTCAGTCTCACACACTTGTCAGTTGCTTTCCATCTCTGCCTGCAGAATGTGTCTGGTAATTTCATCTCCTCTCCATAATAAAGTCCAAACATTACGACTGAAAATGACATCCTTCTGATGGTCTTTATGGACTGGGCTTAAACTGAATAAAAGCACTGCAACATGATTCTACACTTTTGAGCTCAGATTTCTGTGTATACACAAATGGAGAGAGAGAGAGAGAGAGAGAGAGAGAGAGATGACAGGATTATATTTTTTTTCTATAGAGCAAGCCCGGCTATAGTTACTCAGGAAATTCACTTTAAATGAAAAGACACTGTCACTCAAAATTTCATGCACGATTATGTGAGGAACCGCAGGCTTGGGTTTAAAAAAAAAAAAAAAATCCTGACTCAAAACTAAAACACTATGAAGTAATAATTAGTTAAACAGTGAACAATATTAAGAGCGGATGAAACTGTTGATATTCCAGAAAGCCAGCTACACTGGAAAGGAGAAAAAAAAGTGTGATGATGTGTTGCTTAAAAGCTAAAGTAATTTAAGGTTGAAGAAAACAGCAGCGAGCTACTATTCTGAAAAGCATAATAATAAGAAGTCTGTTCTAACAAAGGAGTCTTTTGGAGGACATCTGGAAGGTTGTTCTATAGAGATGGAAAAAGAAACCAGTGACAAGGAGTTTAAAGGTGAAATCCATTCTTCTTCCAGACATTTTTAGGTTGTTAGCGTGAAGGTAGTGTGAAGGTATAATGATGGGATTTCGAGAGCAGTGCTTTTCACATTGAATCATGAGTCCGTGTCACATTAGTCCTTGTGGGAAATTGAACCTCAAGAGAATAAATTTAATGGATAGATACAGTGTAGAAAAGCGGAGAGAGTAAGAGCCGCCTTTCTAGAGTCTGTGAACGAGGGAAATGAATAAGAATGATCCAATGATGAGAGAAGAATAATAACAATATACTGTAGTTAAAGTCTAAAGTCTGAATTTGGTTAATGATCTAAAAGAATCTGATGAATGGTCATAAGGTGGATTAGCGTTAAACACCGTTGCCTCGCATCTCCATGGTTGGGGGTTCAGATCTCCCCTTTGGTCTGTGTATGTTCTCCCCAAGCTTTGTAGGATTCCTTCACGTACTGATTCCATTATGTTGGAGGCACAGTCCAAAGACGTGCAGTATGTTGTATCCAGTTTGGTATTTCCAAATTGGCCCTAGTGTATGATTGAGTACACTAATCCTCTGCATATGCCCCACCAAGAATGTCTTCTGCATTGTGCCCTGCCATGAATTGTAGTATATAACGAGTATAATGGTTTATACAGTATGTAGTTGGTGGGCATCTGTTTCATAGGATTTCTGAACATGATTTGTGAACTGTCTGCTGGTTACAGGTAGAGATTATGGGGAAAAGTGTTCCAGTCACTTTGACGTGTGTGTGTAAGTAAGTCTGATTGATGATTCAAAAACAATGATGGAGTCTGTTGCAATTTTTTGACATTTTCTTGCATATGCCTCGAATATATAATTTGTGGGACAAACTTACTTAACTTTTTACTTTATCAGTTTTAAGTACATGAAATAACATTTGGTCAAAGAAACAAAGTTGTACAGTTTCATTTATTCAGGAATAATGGACATAATGTATAGGTTTCTAAAAGGGGCTGTGATCATGTACCTGTGTGGAGGTATATTGTATTTAGGAGCTCCCTAGAAATATGCCATAAAAGTACTTTATATAATTTACAAGTAAAATACAAAAAAAGGATAAAATAGCTGCCTCTGCTTTTATTGTAATATTGTGTATAACCGGGGTACTCAATAGGCGGACTCCGGTCCGCATCCGGACCCAAATACGGTTAAATCCGGACCGACGCCAAAACAAACATGCTAATTTAAAGTATGCACGCACCCTAGCGGCGCATGATCTGAACGCGCGCACCGCCGTCGCATAATATTAACGCGCGCACCCCCCCCGTCGCATAATGTTAAC
>JAQMYG010000036.1:23783686-23794949 GCA_030014215.1 Clariallabes teugelsi | reverse complement strand
ATATAATTTACAAGTAAAATACAAAAAAGGATGAAATTGCAGCCTCTGCTTTTATTGTAATATTGTGTATAAGATCATCATGCCATTTACTCCTTTCTTAAATTCTGGCTTTATCTTTTGGCAAATTTGTTCCAGTTGGCACATGAATTCAATTAGTATTCTATACAAGTGGAAATCCTATTATCCAATTTCATGGCTGCTTTGTAGATAACTCTCTACAACATGAACGAATCAGTGGGTCCATTAAAACAACACATTGGCCCATTTGCTATAAACCAGCTATAAAAGCATAGCAATCAATTGTACGTAGATAATGGAGCCATCGTGTATAAAGAGGAAACTGTTTCTGAATGTACTTTGTAAATGATCTGAACTTTTACAAAGTACGTTTTTGCTTGCTGATACAAAGTAATCACCTAATTGACTTTCAGTTCATTTTATTTAATTTGTTAAATAAACAAATTTGGTTGGGTTTATTTGGTTAAAATATATCATTACTTTTATTACACAAGGCCCTGCTACGGAATGAAAGAATAATTTGGGTTTATTTATATGGTGGCCAATGTTCTGATGAATCCCTAAAAGAAACCAAGAAAATGTTCTTTCAGGTCTTGCCACAATATCTGGGTTAAACACTACAGGAATTGCTTGCCCTCTTTACATTTAAACCACTTTGTTCAAGCATCAATTAAACATCTGTCTCACAAAATTGAGTCATACAGCAAAGACAAATTGCTAATTACTGTATGTGTCTCAAATATGGGCTACTCTCAAGCCATGCCAGAGAACAGCAACACGATAGGAGAGGGGCTATTCTTATATGAGGTCATATTAGGAGGAATTGGCTTAAGTCATGAAGCAGCCTCCAATTCTGAAAAATACGTCCCAGACATAAGTGTGAAAACGTGCAGTTTAGCGAATGACAACTAGCAACTACGAGCTGGTTCCAAGAAATGAGTCAATCCACATACAGTACAGTAGATCCCCATATTGAAAAGAAAAAAGAAAAAACAAATTGGTCTTCATAGCTGGATTTCCTATTAATGACAGCTGTACAAATGGTGAACTTTTATGTAACTTATCCGTTGAAATGACTTTAAGCCATAGAATTATTCATAATTAGGGGTGTGACTAATTTGAGTGACAGCTGCATTTCTTCTGTCAAACTTCTACCTGTCTACTAAAAACTGCTCTTCAGAAAGCTTATTGGTGATGTCACAAAGGGTCTGAATGTTTCCTCATCTTTTTGTTTGAATACACCAACTGAATGTCTAAAACTGGACGTTTGCATAATATGTCATATTTAATAAAGAAATTCTGTCCAATAAAGCTAT
This sequence comes from Clariallabes teugelsi, assembly GCA_030014215.1. Lineage (NCBI taxonomy): Eukaryota > Metazoa > Chordata > Actinopteri > Siluriformes > Clariidae > Clariallabes > Clariallabes teugelsi. The sequence goes on along the minus strand of JAQMYG010000036.1, from coordinate 23,793,615 downwards.
GTGACAGCTGAATATATACAACCATATGCTCGAAAATCCAACATCAAGACCATGAATGCAAAAACATATATATTTTTTTAATGAGCATACAGAGTCTTATTGAAGCATTTTTTAAAATGTGATGTTTTTATAGAATTACTGTGGAATCACTGGGGTCTAGGCTGTTTTTTGATGTTTGTCTGGCATTGGGACACATTTCCCTTCACTACCTCTGCATGTGACCTGGGTTCTGTTACCTTTTTAGACACCATGAGCTGTCAGAGGGGTAGTAATCTTTTAGCCTTTCTGTCAGATTTGAGCGCTGGGTGTTGTAGAAGTCTAGACAACCACTCAGGCATGGAATGCTGGGTAATTAATTATTATGGCTGTGAGTTGTTTTTTTTGTTTTTTTGTAAAATGTGTTTTTCAAATGTGTTAAATTCCAATGTATCAGTTTGGGTTTGTTGCTGTAAAATATAATATAATATGCTGCTTAATGATGTTTTGTGAGAATCGAGTTGCATTTTTAGAAGATCAGTTTTCTCAGCACATGCAGTGCCAGCCTGCTCATATGCTCCATATGGGAAACCCTTTTGTTTTTGGAGCAAGGACGTATGGGACTGTATAATTGCTAGTCCCTCTGAAAGTCCATGACAAATCATTCAGTGCATTGGAACCTCATCTGTCAGCTGTGAGTTCAGTGCTTGTTCCTGATCTTTGGGGTGCTACAGACTACCTTCAGCTTTCAGATGTGTTTTTTAGAGGCTCTGTGTTACAATTGCCATTCTGGCTAGCATCTGTCAACCCCTTCCTCATTAAGGAGCCTATCAGCAAACACATGCATGCAGCCCAAATATTACAAAGTCTAGTGCAATATAACAATTTAATCATCTCTACACGATACAGAACCATGATATCCAGTAACACCGACTCCAATTATATTACCAGACTTGTCAACCTGTGCATAATAGCAAAATATGCTATCATTAGTTTCCATTAAAAAATCATGAGCAAAAACAGGAGATGAGCCAGGTGACACATGAATCCGGAATGATTTGTGCAGGTGTTTTGAACATTAAATTTTGTAAGTGCTTATTTTGGGTCTGTCATTTATTGTGCATGTGTGTGTTTTAATATTAAATCATAAGCCGGTAAAAAGAAATAATGAAAAAAAACACTCATTTATGACTAGTCTCAGGGTGTTTTTTTTTTTTTTTTTTTTTACATGCGTAGCTTGTCCTTGCAATGTATGTGCCTGGAAAACCAATGCACCTTTATAATAAATTTAAAAAAAAAAAACATGAAATTCTCTTACAGTGAACTTATTTTTCAAAATCATATTTAATAGTGCATGAGATCTATCATTGACTAAGGAATATTTTGCTTGACCATAAGCTGTATTGACCAAACCCGAAGTAAAATAATTAAATACTTGTGTGTACAGTATATGTATATAGTGATTTGATTGACAGAATCTTTTGAGGCGTTCTAAAGAAAGAAATGTTAATATTGCAATATTCTTGCTTTCTTATATAGGCCTCCACCAAGCCACTTAAGAAGTAGTTATTTCTGGAAGAGTGGGACCTTTTAATGGTTTTTGTATAATTGCCAGTTTCTGAGAAGGAACACAAATAATATTTATGTGTTTTTAACATTTATAAGTTTTCAATATTAGCTTGAATACACGTAGGTGAGATTACTTTACCATGATGCTGAACTGTTATATGCTTAATGTGCATCTTGACTCACACCACCCACGAAGAAGAATGGTTTTCTTTCTCTTGTCTCTCTCCCTAGGGACTGTGTGGGACTGTGTGTGTGTGTGTGTGTGTGTGTGTGTGTGTGTGTGTGTGTGTGCATGTGTTTGTGCATGTGTGTGTGCATGTGTGTGTGTGACAACAAGAAAGAGGGAGTGAAAAAGACAGATGCGTTCCTGGAGTATCGTGGTGCTCTGCATGCTGTGTTATTGAGAGTTTTCACTCACTGCTTCTGAATAATGCATGGCTAGACAAATAAAATCCCAATTGTTCATCTATTTTTGGGGGGGCCACTGATAAGAGAGTATAATTTTTATACAATAACCATTAAAGAAATTCTACTTAATGTTTTAAGCCTCTACCGTATGGTTCACTTATGTGAACAATGCAGGGTCATTTTAATTTAGTTTAACTGTAGCCATAGGAATGCAAGCAATTATGAGTTGGTCAAGTCTTAATTCTCATTCGTGCAATTTCAATAGAAAGATTACCACTAAACAGTGAAGAGACCTTAAGCACACTTAAGACTAGGCCCAGTCAGGGAGCATAAAGGCGAGTGGACCCTCACCTGCTCCTTGAAAGCTCACACGCACCCAGCTGCTGTTGTAAAGTGCATGTCTCTGGCCTGTCAGATGACATTAGGCTTGACTGCCACGCTGTGCTGCACTCGGACTAGCAGGCGGTGATCCTTCTTTGTTTCCATTTGACAGGGGTCAAGTAGGCTGTACGTTGAGCATTCAGGAGGGGTTTGGACAGCACCTCCATTCCTGCTGTAAACAATCCAAAGAGGGCCATCTGAGCCATTGCTAGTGGTTTGTGGGCTGTGATAACACTCTTGACCCTTGGACCTTGCTCTTGCTAACCAATTTAACCACTCCTGTTTGGGTGAGATGGTTGTGCATAGCTCCTTGAGTTAAGATCAGAGGCTGTATAGTGGAACAAAATCTTCACTTTTCTCTTGTTTATGTGACCTCATGTCAGGACTCCAACAATTAATCACTTATGATGATTATAGAAAATTGGCACCTATTAAATATATTTTTAATGCAGTGTTCACCAGAAATGTATTGAAGTTATAGGCCTCTTTTCTGAGGAGAAGGTAAACACTTTCTTTTGTAGCACATGTGCTGTTGTTTAGGCAATCAGATTTCATTACGTAGTGGTACGTGTTACTTGTTACGATAAAAAACAGCCAGGTGTCGCCTTTCATAAAAATATGCATTGATATAATTACTAATGATGATATTTTGGCATTGTCGAGCAGTTACTGCTTGCTATCAGTGGTCATAATCCTGGCCCATGGACTATCATTAATCTTTTCTGTTGTCTGAACGGAGAAAAAGATATAAGATATGTCTTAAAAGCATGCATATTCTATGGTGTAATGACTTAAAACAGATTTCCTAAAAAGACATTAAAAGCAATGAATAAAATTCTAGACCAGAAATACTACAGGTTTCCTTTTATTTATTTGTTAGCTTTTTATAATTTTTGCACTGCAATCCCAATTGGTTTTACAAAATATAAACTATAACAAAACAAAAAATCCCAAGTCTGATACTGGGCTCAAATATTTTTCAACGCATTTTCACTTTAATTGTCATCATGCCTTATATAATATGCTCTTTCACTGAAAAAAAGACATTAACCTCATCTCTGAAACTAATGGCTGCTCAAGCAGTATAAAAAAACAACTAAATTCATAACACCATATTAATTGTTTCTATATAGTATTCATATGTATTATATGTTGTAAAACAATTATATTGTTATATATTGTTTGCAGCTGGCATTTCAGGATTCAAAGGCACATTTGAAAGACATGATGGAACTTCTTCAGCACCAACAACACAAAGCACAAAACATTGAGTTGCTCTTTCCTACAGTACCACTAGGGATTATTACTGGGGATTATTTCCTTTTTCTTTGATGAACACTAGCTAAATCTGGCATGTTGCAATGTATAACATGGAAAGGAAAATCTTATCCCTACCACCTTCATGCTCCTTCACCTCACACTCCCGCCTGCTATCTCCCACTTTTCCAGATTAAAAAAGCAAGATGACGGAAGAGATGAGAGTCAGTTACAAAAGAAAGAACTTGGCATTACCTGTAATCTGGGTTCTGGTATGCAGAGCCGGGTGGATGGAAATAGAGGTCTCGGCCAAGAATGATAACCTGTAAGGATTCCTTTTATTAACAGCCATGCTGGTATGAAATAGGGGAGGAACAAAGTGGAAATGAGAGAGAAAAGGTGAGAGAGGCTGAAAAGTGCTGTAGAAAATGAGGAGATAGAGAGTAAACATAGTATGATGGTATAATAGTGTAATAGAAAAAGGCATTTATGTTTTATTGTCGAACATTAATTTGTTTCACTAATTTGATGGAAAGCTTGCAAATGATGGTTGAGAGTCAACCAACAAAGTTTATATTGTTTTTAGAGATGTAATGCAAGGTGTTGGTGAGTATATCTGTATTTTATTTCTTTTTTTAAGGTTTAAATAGCTGTGAGAGTTACATTTGCAGTGGAGGAAGACTGCAGTATAACTCACATTTCCAAATGTTCTTCCGTTCCACTCGCACCTCCTGTGTTGAGGGTTCGAATCTCGCCTGTGTGCATGGAGTTTGCATGGGGTTTCCTCCCAAATTCCTACAGGTTGATGCCAGTAGTGTACGACTGGGTGTGTGAGCTATATGCTTGTGCCCTGCAATGGGTTGAGTGGAACTGGTCTATTAAATGTGTACCCTGTCTGGTTCCCCGGGATAGGCTAAAGGCCAAAGCAACACTACCCAACAGCGGAGAGGGTACAATTCTCAATTCTAACATATCGTAGCTTTAAGATACATAATCACATATTACATGTATAATATACCGTACAGTATTATATATGTAGGTACCATTTATGTATTAGAAGCCATTATTTGTCACGTCAACATTACAGTGAAATTCTTCCTTCACATATCCGAGTCCCTTAGGAAGCTGGGGTGATATAATGATGCAACACCTCTGGAGCGGATATGGTTAAGTGCCTTGCTGAAGAACCCTTCAGTGACAGCTTGACAGTGTTAGGGGCCTGAATCTGTAACATTCTGATCAGTAACCCAAAGCCCTTATCCACTGATCCACCACTTCTAACAACGAGCTATGTTTCACCTTTGAGAGCACATTTCCCTTTCTAGCACATTGAAAACAACACTTTAGACGCTTCAGGGGCGATGATGAGGAACGGACAGAAGGAACATAGGAAATTTCTGACTGGTCAAGAGAAAAAAAAAAACCTAGGGTAAAACAGTTGCAGTAGTTGCAGTTCATTGCAGTATTTTGGGTTTGTTTTATTTTTTCTCTATGTGAGCTACTCAACAAGCACATCAAGCACATCACCCTTTTATCGCCAGTTCTGCCTTTTTAGGTTGTGATGCTTTGTACAGAAATGTTAGTCTTCAGTCTTTTTTGAAAGGAAGCCACTAATCTCTCTCTCTCACACACACACACATGCACATACACAGAGAGTATTCTTTAACCATTGGTGAAGCTAGCACCGCCCATCCATCTGTTCGCCACGCTTGAGTTATTTGACACCTTAAACGATATGAAGGGAGAAATTAAGATGTTGTTCTTGGCGCCATTAAAGATGAAACACTGAAGGCTAAAGGAAGGAGCTGTAACTTTTGGAACTGGATAAAAATGGTACCATATGAAGGCGTAATGAAAAATAAATAGACGTCACTCCAGCTTATTATTAGACCCGATCTTGTGATAACATAACTTGACAACTTCAATAAGCTTCTTTATGGTGCGCAAGGACCTGCAGACCACTTTGTGCCGTCATGCCAAATGGAGTTACAGCTAATTAGTGGCATGTTTGTCCGCTCTTAGGCCTGTTGTTTGAGCTAGATGCTATTATAAAGGTTCGCAAAGGTCAGAGTAATGTGCGATGGTGGATTCGCTTAAGACAGTGTGTCTGTGTGTGTCTGTGGGTCTGTGTATGAGTACAATGAACCACACACTCACTGAAGTCATGATCCAAAGCAAACAGTGGCTTTCTCTGTCTCCCTGAGGACGGCCAGATGTCGGGGCACCTGTTCACACACTTCTCTCCATTTTCTTTTCTTTTCCTGTGTTTTCTTTTCTTTTTTTGTTTATTCTCTTTCATCACACTACCGATAGTTAATCTGTTACTAGCTATTATTGTTCTTTGATCTTGCATTAAATAAAAAAGCTTGTAATCCTCTGTATGGTTTCCTGCACTGTTTGTTTAGTAGGGATAAACCAGATTTTCAGATATTTTATATGAAACTAAAATTTGTTTTGTACCATTTTTTTTTCTCTACTGTTATTTCTTGAGAAGATTCTATTCTTTATTTGCATAAGGAATTAATATAAGATAAAATTAAGTCAATATCATGTTGGGCAGTATCAGATATTGTAGACATATCTTTATGGAATATTTACAATATTACAATGCACCACATCACCAAAGTGTAATGAAATTAATTAAAATTAATTAAAACTGAAACCGAACATTATATTTAAAAGGTGGCAGGGTGGTGTAGTGGTTATCAATGTGGCCTCCTGCCTTGTGTGTGTGTGCGTGCGTGTGCGTGTGTGTGTAGTTTGCATGTTCTGCCTGGGCTTGGTGGGTTTCCTCCCACAGTCCAAAGACATATAGATGAGGTTAACTGGCCATCCCACATTGTCCATAGTGTGTATGTGTCGTGCACTGGATTGGCACACTGTGTACCCTGCCTCGTGCCCTATGTCTCCTGGGATGGGCTCCAGGCCCCCCACATCCCTGTACACAGGATAAGCAGTATAGAAGATAAATGAATGAATTAATTATATTTATAATACTTTGATTTAATACTTTGTTTAGTTTATTTGCTTTCATTTTCATTGTTAATTAGCAACCTAATGTATTTTTCATTAGGCTTTGTTTTTTTTTTTAATAAATGAAAAAATTAAACATTTATCATTAGTGCCTTCATAGATTGCAAGCCGAAAACGTCTGTTTAACTATTCTGTTTGCTCCGCTCTGAATTCTCCTCCATGCACTTTGATGGAGAGAGGGGGAGGGGGGGGAGAGTCATTTTTATCTGACTTGTTAGATTAAATTTCTCAGGTTTAATCAGGCCCTCCTGTCATGCGGAGAAATCAAGGAGCGATAAAGATGATGTGCTAATCCTTTGTCAAGGATGAAGGCTGGCAAGATCGATGTCTCATATAGACTGTTTACTTTGAAGATCAAAGAACAAGCGGTACCATGTACACACACACACACACACACACACACACACACGTACTAAAAATCTCCCATACCATCACATTCTCTTTCTGTTTCTCCCTCTACATCTCTTTCAATCATACATAGTGGATTGACAGTCCATGGAAAACCAGAGATAAGATCTAATCTTGTGGTGATTATGGGCAATGAAGGCTCTCTCTCTCTCTCTCTCTCTCTCTCTCTCTCTCTCTCTCTGTCTGTCTGTCTGTCTGTCTGTCTGTCTGTCTGTCTGTCTGTCTGTCTGTCTGTCTCTTTCTCTCTCTGATGCTCCAATGTCCTCCAAATATCCCAGCAGCCTTTATCAAACTTCTGTGTCAAAAAAAACTTCTTCCCTCTGGACCTTCGTGAAAGAAATTCTCCCCAATACACTTAAAGTTAATTACATTGCTTGTACAATTAGCAATATTTTTTAAATCAAACACTATTGAATATAGGGATTGAGTAAGTCCAGAATTATTCACCTGTTTTACTGAATAATCTATGTACAAGGTTTGGTGTCATTTATCATCAGTTAGTCATTTGTGTATGTGATTTCTGTGTATTTGTCTACGTGTTCAAGATATTGTAACATAGCAACAACAACAAAAAAGCTTAAACTGCATATTTTTTTGTCTAGCCTAAGGTGTGTTTTACATTTTTATGTAATACTGCCTCAACTTATCACTGGCACATTCTCAATCAAAATGTCCTGCATTGCATTTATTAGCACTGGTAATGACACACTCACGGCAATAGACTTGTCAGAACAAGCTTAATCTGTCCTGTGTTTTAATTGGAATGCTGAAATGAGAGCGGGAGGAATTTTAACTATGCTCTTGAAATGCCCGCACAGGTAAAAGACGGTTTTTGTGTCTGCTTTTGTGCTTTAAGAGACTCCATGTGTGGAGAGCCTGTCTTCTTGTAGTGCTGTTTCATGCTGGTGTAGCTGAATATAATCTATTATATCCGTGTTCCTCTGTACTGCAGACGCATTCACCCTGCCAATGGTCTTCATTTTTCATCACACACACACACGCACACATATGCTATATATATATATATATATATATATATATACACACACATGCAGTATACTGCCTTGCCAAAAAAAAAACAGTCCCAAGCTTACCTAAAAATATCCCTTTTGCCGGTTCCAGAACTTAAAACTCTTCATGCATTATGTACCAAAAACCTCAGTCTGAACAGTCTGACCTGATCACTTTGAATTTTCAATCAGAATGAGATGGGAAGGGTAAACCTTTTGATAATCTGATCAGTAGGTAAATACTAGCCTTGTAAATTCATCTGATCATTTCTCTCTTGCTGTAATAAATATACTTTTGCGCATGTTTGGCCCATGTTCTGGTAAATTCATGTGGCATGATGAGTTTCGGGGTGGGAAATTTTGCCCTGTAGGCTTCTCGAAAACACCGATCCATTGCATCTCTGCCTGAGGAAGGAGCACTGATTGGCTCCACATTTCATATGTAATAAAACATCTAACCAATAATAGATGAGACTGAATTCTTGCAACCAATCATAAAGCAGAGGGTGGGATTTGTCAGAAAAGATGTCTAACCTAAAAGTCTAACCTAACCTCAAAGCTAAAAGAATGCTGTCTTCTTCTTTTCATCTTCTATTGTATTTCCAACAGATTGAACGCTTCACAGCAGACAGAACCACTTTGCAAATGTCAAAAAAGTTATATTCTGAATCAATGGTTAAAGCATGTAAGCACATCTTATCAGCTCACCATACAGTTAGAATGATCAGAATGATTCCAGTAGGATTGAAGAGATATTTTCCACTCCACATCAACGTAGCTACAGAGATTTTAATAGCATACTGTACATCCAGTACAGATACAGATATGCAGTATAGATCACCAATAACATTAACATCACATAACGTTAACATTGATTATTGATTATAACCCAGTAAACCACCACAGCCCACTATGCACAAGTTCCGGCAAGAAAGGGCAAAGACTGCCGACCTGGTCTTCAAACTCCCCAGCTGCAGATCCGATTGAGCACCCATGGGATGCACCGGTAAAACAAGTTATATCCACGCCCACCCTGCAACCCACAGCATCCAAAGGATCTGCTTCCAACATCCTAGTGCCAGACACCACAGTACACCCCCAGAGTCATGCCGTGAGGGAGCACAAGGGGAAGCTACATAATATTGGGCTTAATGTTTTCCATTCTAATGTTTCTGATTAGTGTATATTTTAATAAGACACCTACTGTACGTTTCCCACATTGCTGGCTTTACCCTTGACGTGTCTTTATCCGTGATTCTTGAGTGGTGTATTCACATGCTCCATGCATTGCCCAAAGAACAACCACTTCATGTTCCTTTACTGTACTGTAGATAGTATACTGTACATTCCATTGCAAAACTCCAAAAAATGTTTGTTTGGATTGCTGTCTGGAAAGTAGAGGGTAATTTTTTATTTCTTTTTCATGGGAGATGAACATAGAATGAACTGTTCTGTGGTGTCATGTGTATGGTGGAACTTGTTTAACATTGTAGGTAGTGTTAGAGAAACTAGGGCAGTGTGTTGTCTCTTGAAGTGGAAAGAAAACTACACATGGCCAGTTTTTAATATGGGGCATCAGGGTCTGATGGCAGCGCAACCGTCCTTCTCCCTCCCCCTTTGATTCTGGGACTACTACAGTTGCTGTTTCACTTACGATATTCCTTCTTGTATAGAATATTTTGTTTAGATTGAAGCCAGCCTAATATACATATATTTAACAGCATCCATTATTCCATGCACCATTGTTCTAGTTACTGTAAGCACAGAAACACTATATAATAGATTCTTGTACATTCATGCATCTTTATCCCACGTTTATAATCCCTTTCAAAAGGGAACTATACGTGTGTGTGTGTGTGTGTGTGTGTGTGTGTGTGTATATATATA
>JAQMYG010000036.1:23766039-23783586 GCA_030014215.1 Clariallabes teugelsi | reverse complement strand
CACATACATACATACATACATACATACACAAACGCATATACTGTATATGTCTGCTTTATTTTTACTCATTTTTTAGCACAAGGTCAATAGTAAGTGACACAATAAAGAGAGCTGATTGGATAACCGCATGGCGTTGTGTTTACACATGTGACATGAGTTGTGTTGTTTTTTTTCTGTTTCATTTGTTTTTTTAATGGTGGCTTAATCGATCAGAAAAATTAGACACTAGACACCTGCTAATGTATTCTCAGGTGCTAGTTTTGAGAAAGTCATGCACCAGAATTAATGTTTGTTTTTGTCATACAATTGTTTTTAGTTGTAAAGAATTGATTAGTTAGTCTAAAAAGTTTGACTGGATGGAGCATATCCAAATGAAGATATGTATATCACATAGAAAACCAAAATCAAAATGTGGACATTGTTTTATTTGTGTCCTTTTGTGTTATTTGCTGTTAACCTAGATAAATACATTTAACAGTTGTATATCACGGTTTAAATCACAATCACTATACGTCTCAAAATAATAGCATGTTAAGCTTTTCATTTTTGATAAAACTGAAAAATCTTACGTTATCTCTGGATTGCCAGACCACAGCAGTCTATCGCCTGAAGGTTTACACACTCAATCACAAGGTTGCTGTTTGCAATGGTTGGCATATAAGAAAAAGAAATTCCAACTAATAAATGGTTAAAGGCTTCCCAGAGTTTAATTGATATAATTGATAATTGAGCATATACTAGCTTTGTATTGTATTTGTTTTCATTTTAAATTATTATTTTTTATTGTTGAAAGTCAAACAAATCTTGGAACAGAAATAACAACCCTAGTGTATTTAATAGTAAACAATAGTAGTAAAAATCCAAGGGATTTTTTTTATTGCACCAACTCCTGAACCTAAACCTTATGTACCAAATAAACAAAGACTTTTTTGCATTTAAGTGTAATTATTCTTGGCTTGTTTTTTTTCTCTTTAGCATCTGGATTGGCTCAGTCGAGTCTCTCCAGCCTTGAACCTGAATGTACAATTCATCTCTGATATGAATTGTCAGGATTCTTTCCCAGAATTGAAACTCTGTGTTATGCACCAGCTAAATCTTCTCAAACTTGCTCTCATACTGTCTTATCAGGTTCACATTTTCCACCAAGGACAAGATGTTAGATGACGTTGGGTTACAGTAACATGAGCCGCAACATTCCGTTCTCTTTGTGCACCGTCTCCCTGCAGCAAATTGTTGTGGTCACAAATGACTTGAAGTACAGAATGGACTCCTGCTTGCACAGCGATATACTTTATGCATCTATCAAAAAGGAAAAGAAACTACTAAAGCTATAACACTACAAACTGCTATAATTTGCATACTTTGTAGTAGAAACCACAAGTCAGTGCACAGTACAGAATTTTTTTTTATTGTATACATTTATTTAAATGTCATAGAGGTCAATTAGGAGTGTGTGAATGTGCGTATGTGTGTGTGCCCTGCGATGGATTGGCACCCTGTCCAGGGTGTACCCTGCCTTGTGCCCGAAGCCTCCTGGGATAGGCTCCAGGTCCCCGCGACCCTGAATAGAGGATAAAGCGGTATAGAAGATGAAGAAGAGGTCAATTATTATTTAGGACTCAAATATACAGTAAACTTTCGCTTTATTATATAGTACTATATTGCTTTAAAGTGAGATTTTAACTTTTATTGATAAGTAAAATTGATAATAAAATAAAAAATAAAAAGTGTAAAAGAGCAGTGGTGGCTCAGGTGGTTGAAGCTCTGGGTTGCAGATGCGAGGTTTGGGGGTTCGAGCCCACCACCCCTATTGTGTCATTATTGGGTTCTTGGGCAAGACCCTTAACACTATGTCCAGTACAACCCAACCTCTTCATGAAGTGATCGGCCCAAGCCTGTTTGGAAAATAAGAGGGTTCCAACAGGTAGGGCATTCGGCATTAAACCTGTGCCAGATCTTGCAGATCAAATGATCCGATGTGGCGACCCCTAAAATAAAAGGGACAAAGCCCAAGGTGAAAAAATCTTGTAACAGATTTTATTACAGACCACAGAAGAGAAAATTTAGGCTACACTGGGCAAAGGCTCACCCAAACCTGGAAAGCTTAAGATTAGAAAAAGTCCAGTCACTGCTTTAGCCGCCCAGTTTTTGTGAGCCTGTGCTCACTACAGCCTCAGATTTCTGTTCTTGGCTGAGAGGAGTAAAACCCAATGTGGCCTTTTGCTGTTGTAACCCATCAACCTCAAGGTTCACCATGCTGTGTGTTCTGAGATGTTGTATAGAGTGGTTATTTGAGTGACTATAGACAGTCTGACCATTTTCCTCTGCCATCTCTCATCACCAAAACATTTTTGCCTGCCGCTCATTGGACTTTTTTTTTTTCACTGAGATAAAATTTTTCTCATTTTAATGTTTAAAGTAAAAGTTCAACAGAATTTCTTGAATTTTAACTGAATCATTTTATAAATTTCACTGCTGCCCTGATTCATTGAGTAATTGTTTGATAGGTTTAATGCTTGATTGATTAATTGGATAATTGTGTACATTCCATCCAATCCACTTTCGTAAAATTGCCGAATATTTAATTTTGTTGTAAAACCCAATTTGAACCCGTTTAAACACGTTTAATTATTATACAGTAGCATTTGATTAGCTGCAAAGGTTTACGAGTTTTGTTCGCGTACCCAGCCATGTATTTAAATTTACAGTTTTGACGTTACTAGCACAAAACCACAACCACTGACTTGGCATTGACCTGCATCTAATACAGCCTAACGTTTTACACTCTTCTTTACCACCACATTGGTGAAAGAAGTCTTTTTAGACTTTATAAATGTTATATACATTTAAATTATTATTATTTGTTTTTGCTACACAATAAATTTAACTATTCCTTGATGGTGCATTCAGATTTTGTATTCTGCTGCATAATTTCTCATTCATCATTTTATAGATGGATTGTATTCTATTGGCAGGTTCTCGAGTCACCCAACTGATTAGCCATTGTCTCGAATTCATCTAATCTTCATGAAAACCACAATGCCATAATGATTTTACAGTTTTTACATTAAAACCAAGGACGAGTTGCTCTCATGTCTTACCAGATTTCTATTGTACACACAACTTGTGGTTACAGCTTTTAGTGATTTCAGTTTTTTTCATGGATCCCCGGTGACGACCCAAGCCACCGAGAAAGCCGCACAGCAATTACAGCGTTACAATAATAATAACAGAGGATTTTGGCTTTGTTGCTGGTCATGAGGGATTTGCAGCTGCCAGTGGTGTGTGGATTAGAAAATAGTCAGGTATAGACAGTTTTAGATAAATAGTTTTATTGCAGGGGTCCAATTACTTGGCTGCTGTTAGTCAGAGGAGAATGTCTGAGGTTTGCACTTGGCTTAGTTTTCTATTTCTAATGACATAAAGAAATGAAACAGAATCGTTATTATCATGATCATCTATCAGTTAAACACTTTTTTTAGGTGATGATGGATGTTTATAGAGTCATAGATGCATATTGCTCATCAGCATCATTTCATTGCACACGTACACAGATTTATTCATAACAGAAGGCTCTTTAAAGGCCTCAGCTGGCTTTATTCCTGGTTTCTGTTGAACCGCATGTGAACGCCAGTGTTTGCTTTTCTTTTTCCTCTTCTGTCGCAGAGCTGAAGTCTACTGGCACGGCACACCACTTCGCCTTCTTGCTCAACTCCACAGACTACAGGGTCCTGCTCATGGACGAGGATCATGATCGCATGTATGTAGGCAGCAAAGACTACATTCTTTCCCTGGACCTGAATGACATCAACAAAGAGCCCCTTATAGTAAGCGTGAAGCATCTTCTATTACAATCTTTAATTTTGTCTCATTAATAAATAAGCAGAAGTAGGTTCCATAACTGAGTGCCTATTGTTCCTACTGATATATTGACAAATATATAGCTGCTCTATACCTATACTTTATGTAAAAATATAATTTATACTGTACTTGCATTAATAGTTGAATCAATTATTCAGCTAATTAACATCTTTTCTATTATAGATTATTAAAATGTCAATTTTAGTCCAACATAATTTACTCAGCTCTGTGACTGGAAGACATTTATCCCTACAGATTATTTGAAATATTCCACAAGTCAGGAAGCTGCATCATCTGAATTTCCTAAAGATTACAGGAATAAGAAAAGTGCACTTGTTTTTTTTATTAAATTCTTTATTTTATGATATTGACATGACATGATTACTTTCAAGGTACAACTATTCATGTATTTTAAAACCTTCTTTATAAGTCTGTTAATAAGATGTATCCAGGTCATTAGTAAGGTCATGGCATTTTGAGTATTAGTAAATTCTATGCTTAAAAACTCAACACTGTTCCTGTGAGTCCTGTTTCTCATTTACAAGCTAAATGCCGCCAGGAAACCTTGTAAAAATTAGATTATTTGAGTGGCTTGACTGCAATAGAAAAAGTTTTGGATAATTGAGTGTCACAACTTATTATCACATTTTGTACTCAATTATTTCACCCTCTTGTTTTCAGATACACTGGCCTGTGGCTCCTGTGAGGAAGAATGAGTGTGTTCTGTCAGGGAAGGATATCAACGTAAGTCCGCACTTGAGTGTAACATAATTTCCCCTCTCAGTCATCTTTTTAACATTTCCTTATTACTTTACATGTTTTTTGCACATACACAGCAATAAATGTTGATGTGAATTATTACCGTGGCAATACTTTTGACTTGAGAGCACACAGAAACAACACACAGCTGTTTTTCGGATAAGTTCAAAGGCGCCTTTTAGATCCTAACTTTGTTAAGATTTGCTAGTTTGGGATAGAAACACCCATTATTTGAAATAATAATAAATAACTTCTATTTTGCATTCATGTTATTTTTTAGGGCGAGTGCGGGAACTTCATCCGGTTGATTGAACCATGGAACCGGACTCACCTGTATGTGTGTGGAACAGGTGCCTACAACCCTATTTGTACCTACGTGGACAGGGGTCAAAAATCACAGGTAAAGTATCTTCCACAGATGACCTGCTGTAACCTCTGGCTGTAACCTCTGGCTTATTACAAACATTGTCATGGAATATTACAAACTTTGTACAACTTCAAAATTATTGATATTCATCAGCAATTAGCCTATAGAGTTTCTGCTAATCATTCTCATTTAAACTTCCTACTGACACTAAAATTTCCAACCTCATCCTTAAATCTAAATCTTCCACATTTTTCCACATTTACCAACTCAGCTGGTAAAAGCCGGTTTGCCCTCACTCTTCCACCTATTACTCAAATTATTTACTCCTCTTTCATCCTTAAGAAACCTTTCGCCGATACTAATAATCTCAATCATTTCCAGCCAATCTCAAATCTACCTTTCAAAAAAAGCCATTGCTTTACAGATTCATGCTCCCCTTGAGAACAGTAATATGTTTGAGTGATTTCAGTCTGGGTTCCATCCCAAACATAGCACATAAACTGGCTAGGTAAAGTTTACAAATGATCTCCTGAGGGTTGCTGATGCAGGACTCGTAATTTTTCTTGTCCTGCTTGATTTTAGTGCAGCATTTGACACCATCTCACACATGATTTTGCTAAACTGGTACACCTCTTGTTTGGTTTGCTTCTCAGACTGCATCTAGTTTGTATAACCAAAGAATTTCCGTTCTCTGTCTCTCCCTATCAGTAGAAGTGTTCCCCAAGGTTCTGTCTTAGGCCCCCTTCAGTTCCTCATCTACCATCTCCCCCTTAGTTAAATATCTTGAATGAAATCGAAATTTGGTTTTACTCTTTACTCTATCCTACTTTCACAAACTAAATGACAATCATGTAGAGGTTCTCATTATAGGTTCAAACTTTATTCTTTTCAAGTCCAAATTTTTCCTGTTTGTATTGATGGTTTCATAGTTTCTCTAATTACAAATTTAATTGATTATGTGGTATGGTTTTAGTTCATTCAGGCAGACTTTATTACCCAATGTAATATTTAAAAGAAAATTCTCTAGGCAAGACAAAATAGCAAATCAGGTTGGTGGAAAATATTCATGGTTTCTTTAAAAAGGTAAGGGCGTCTCCAAGTATGTTATAGAGACACAAACCCAATTTGCCAAAATCAAATTTCTTTTGTTATGTTTTGTATTGTTTGGATTTTGCCATTTGTCAGAATTTGTCTACATGGTAAAGATTTTTCCAGACTTTAACATACACGTCCGATCTCCGTCTTACAGAATAAGGATAACCGTATCAACAGTTTGACAAAGCATGTCATTTGTCAGCATGACACCATTTTTTCGTCTTTTAACCCGGTACACTGCCTTGTCACTCTTAAGCAACATATTTGAAGTGAAAGCCTAACCCACTAACATTGCTTGTCTCATAGGCTTTGCTCCAGAATCAGAATCTTCGTGCAGGAGGTCGAACAAGTCGTGCAGCAGAGCCCAGCGCCTCACCTGAGCCTTATGCACCCAAGGTGGGACAGGTTTCTGAAGGGGTTTTTTAAGTTCTCAGTCTTTTTTTCTGTGTTGGACAGAAACAATGTTTTTTTTTACCTGCAAAAATTCCACATATTAATTCACAATCAATTTAAAAGAACATTTATGATTTTTATTATCATTAGTAATGTGGCATTCATGTTAAGTGTGATAGATAAGGAAAAGAGCATGCACGGAGTAGCAGCTGTTCTCAGCTGCTGTTAAATGTGTCAGTGGGAAACATAAATAAGTGAGTAATAATAAGGGAATAAAAAAATGCTGATTTTGGAAGTCTCATCCTGTCAGGTTTGCCCACACTTGCCCAAACAGTGCCTTTAGAGACAGTGTAAAAAAGTGTCAAACCCTCCTGACACCATCTGATTGTAGGTTATTACAACCTCAAAGAGATGAGTCAGCCAAAAAATTAATCTGGGTTAAGTGTTAAATTTAAGGCATGCTTGTAAAGAGCAAATCCCAAATGCGGGCATGTTTCCCCTTATTCAAGGGTGTAACGTAATAGATGATTTGTCGAGGCATGAATTTCGTGCATAGCAGCTGTTGAATTGGAGATTCACCCTGAAATGCACTTACATGTCTGTTTTTATGTCGATGTTGTACATTCATCACATTCTCTATCGTTTTACAACATTCACAACAGATTCTAATCTTATTTTACTGGAACTTCCATTCTGACAGCTGTTTGATCATGCATCACTCAGATAAATCTTTATTTACCTCATGGGAAGTGTGCTTCAAAAGCAATGCATGTTGGATAATGCTTCAGTAGATAAAGTTTGTTTTGACTATATGTGTATCAAGCAACACTCACCACGATCTCGTGCTAAAACCGGGATGTTGTGGCAGGTGGGAAACCTGTTTATTCTTGGTACAGTATGTACACATAGAAAATGGTGTTATAAAGAAAAATGAAACTGCTGTTATCAATATTAATATTATGAAATTATATATGTGTCGTCAAAACTAATTTTATACATTATGTATATTAAACAACATGTAACACTTAAATTTTTACATAGAGTTTTACTCTATGAATGAAAATTTAGATTTTTTTGGCAGACAATTTTCATTCCAGTGAGGTCATTTTTGTTTTTGCGTGCATTTTGTTATCACTTTGCCGTTTGTTTTACTTGAATATCTGTAACTAACCCAAGAAGCATGGTGGATCTTGACAGATCAATATGCAACATGAACCTTTTATCAGTGCTACTGATGAGGAATCTTAACAAATCTGCAGTTCAAGCACATTTTGTATAAAGTATATGGATTGTGGATTGTAGACGCTCTGAACTATTGATGCTTTGCTTTGTAATATTAAACAGTTTAAAACTATGCGTACATTTCCCCATTGCATTTGCAGTTTCCTCAGTGTCCAATAAAACTTTTAAAAGTTCCTGCAAAGTGAAAGGCTACATTGTGAACATGAAACATTATTTTATGGGTTTTGAGATGTCGACATTGGGCAGCCCAGGAAATCTCTGTGAACCTGAGACAATCAATAATATTTTTTCTAATGTACACCATAGACTCATTAATGTGGACTCTGCATGTTTTCCCATTCCAGGAATACATCTTTCGCCTAGAGCCTGGTAAAGTGGATTCTGGGAAAGGAAAATGTCCATTCGATCCCAAATTAAACAGTGTGTCTACGCTAATCAGTAAGGACCTTAGCCATACCTGATCATCTTTTTTCATTTCTCTGGCCTGCATTCATAGTTCTCTTTACTTGTTTGCTCTAGCTCAACTCGCACAAGTGAGCACATTAATTTATGCTTTCCCTGTGGGATCCAGTTATAATGTCTTTAATGCTTGTGTATCCATTTCTGCCTCCTCTTTCTCTGTTGGTCTCGGTGTCTCTTTGGACAGATGGTCAGCTCTACGCTGGAGTGTATATCGATTTTATGGGAACGGACTCTGCTATTTTCCGTACACTAGGGAAACACACGGCCATGAGGACTGACCAGTACAACTCTCGCTGGCTCAATGGTATGCACACTGAGACATACACCAGAGGATGATGGGGCATACTATTGTCCTGAACATGATGTGTTTTGCTTAATCTTTTCTCAGATTCAGAGCATTTTTTATGTGGTGCATTATATATGGTCAGAGATGCACCAAGATACATTTTTTTTCTCTGTATGTTCACTACCACTACAGAAGGATTTAACATAAATGTCACAAATGGAAATACACACATTGAGAGATCAGACTTTATCTTGAACCAGTTCATAAGCACGTAGCCAAAAGCACACATGCATTTAAGCTGAAGAATATGAACTGTAATCATATTAGGTACTGTACATTCTCTCTACATTCTCAGCTACATTCCAGCTTGCACACACTGTACTTATATGATATCGCATGTCTCTCTGATGATGTGATTGTGGCATATTTATTGAACTTTGAATGGCCTATATATGGTTTTGCCGAAAGTGAATTTTTTCAAAATGTTTTTCACTACTTTTTTCTTGTTTTTTTTTTCTTCATGTTTATGTTTCTCAGATCCCACGTTTGTCCATGCGCAGCTCATACCAGATAGTGCAGAGAAAAATGACGACAAGCTATACTTCTTCTTTCGAGAGAAGGCCTCGGAGATGGGTCAGACCCCCATGACTCAATCCAGAATTGGCAGGATTTGTTTGGTGAGATACACATCTCATGTACAGGCACATTTTGCATATACTGTAGGCAACTTTTTTGAAATATGTACTGTAGATATCGAAAGAAATTCCACAAATTTTATTTCCTGAATCAGCTGCTCACATGTAAAGTGCTTCACAGCTATATACTGTAATGAGTCTGAAAGTGATAGTTTTCCATGGTCATGTTTAATCAGCCATATTGTAATAATGATTCTTATTCTTATTACCACAAATCCATTCTTTTCCGCTTGAATGTGTGTAACGTGTGGGTAGTTGTTGGCTGCCGGTCACCGGGCATTGCCATGTCTCATTATTGGAGTTGGCGGCCGTCCATAGCAGATGGGTCTAAGCAGTGCTCAGAGGCAATGTTTACAACCATACCCCACCCCACCCATGCAGCCCACTCATATACTACACTGAGTGTTAGAGATTCCTATATAAAAATCTTTGTCTTGTTTTTCCTATTAGCTGTCTTTGGTTTGGGGTGCCTGGGTCTGGTTTGGGGTTGTGCTAATAAAGCCCTTGTCCTGGTTTTCACATTTTACAAATAGACAAAATTGACTCAGATATGTGGTTATATTATGAGAATACTGACAAACACAGAGATATAATACGCTATTGAAAAGTCTGCATTACTTTCACATGCCCACACAGTGGGGTCTGAAAGTCCACTAGTGAATATGAAGGGGTATAAAAAATTTTCCTGTAAATACAGTAGTATTCATAATTTTGTTTAACCCCAGATTTTGAATGCAATCTCAAACTTTAGGACTGTTAGAGAAATCATATGGTTTACGTTAATTTAAATCTGTAAGACTTTAAGTACTACTAAAAACACAAACTCTCTGCTATTATACCAGACAATATTGCACACGTGTGTAGTTCATTCAGTCTCTGAAACATGAAGAGTGACAATATTTAAGAGAGAATACACAAGCAAAGCACACAAAAGTACTTAACATTGCATGACACACTAGCGCTGGACACACATCTGACAACGTCACAACATTTTAAGATTCTACATTAAGGACTGCCACATATATTTTAACTTGTAGCTTACATATGTTACCTTTTTTGTTCTCACAGAATGATGATGGAGGTCACTGCTGTTTGGTTAACAAGTGGAGCACCTTCCTGAAGGCTCGGCTAATCTGCTCTGTAACCGGGGCTGATGGCATTGAGACCCATTTCGACGAACTCCGTAAGTGTTTTTTGTTTGTTGTATTACAGATACTGTTTGGATCTTGAATCAGTTGCTCTTGTTTCTAGGTTTTTAAGTTTATAATTATTTTAAATTATAATATGTTATGTATTCTAGATAACCAAGTCCGATTCTAGAAAGGATGGGGTTACAGTGAAGACAAAACACATCTCATATCTAATCACATCACCTTCCAAAGGCTTTATAAACGTTTATGTACTCAGTGTTCGTAGTGTAGAAGAGAGATGCTCTATGATTAGCGAAACTTCACATCAATGTTATAGTGGTATACAATATTGTTTATTTAATTAATAAAATATTTAATGAATGAAAACTGCAAATGTTGCCTTGGTGAGAAAGCATGTCTCAGCAGAGGGTTAACACGGGTTGTTAAGGCCAAAGTGGGTTGACACAAATCCTACTGTGCCATGAGACTTGGAGTGTCACTCCTCATGCCACGCTGCTACAGTACATCCACCTTAATGCAAATAGCAGCTGTGGGAAAAAAAAAGGGCTCACAGCCATCAAATTAGGAATACGTCCATGTTAAACCAAGAACTCGTTTGATTTCAAGCTTTTAGATTTTCCTTTAAACAGTCTATCCTCCTCTGAGTTAAATCACACATCTCTCTCATTTGGGTTTTTCTTTTTTCTTTTTTTCACTCATTTTCACATTGTCATTGTTGTGATAGTCATCATCCTACAGGATTACGTTTCTGATGATTCCTGGAATGGTGCTTTCCCAGTTAAGGAGGTGTTTCATGCCTTTTTATATCAGTGGCAAACTGCTTAGCAAAATCTCACTGGTCACTGCTGAACCAGAGATATATATATATATATCATGTTCTCCCCGTGCTTGGTGGGTTTCCTCCAGGTACTCTGGTTTCCTCCCACAGTCCATTTGGCGTTCCCAAATTGCCCGTAGTGTGTGAATGAGTTTGTGTGTGTGCCCTGTGATGGATTGGCACCCTGTCCAGGGTGTCCCCCGCCTTGTGCCCTAAGTGTCCTGGGATAGGCTCTAGGCCCCCCGCGACCCTGAATACAGGATGAAGCGATATAGATGATGAGTATATATAAACTGTATATAAACAATCTATCAATGTTTGAATTCTGCTCTAATTCATTTTCCAGTATGATTTATGAGCTCATTTGTGTAAAGCATTCAAGTTGGATGGATTGACTGCTATAGCTCTCCAGAGTCTGCCATTTGGAAATCGTCGTTTCTGTTCTTTTTCTCTTTTCGTGCTCCTTTTTTTCTTTCAAGTTAAGTACTGGAAGTAAAATATCAGGCCAAATGGGTTTCCAGTGTCAGAAAGGAAGTCTCTGGAGTGATCTGTATTCAGTTAGAAAGTAAACCCATAAGAGTAGAGTACACTACAGAAAGCCTTCACATAGACATAAAAAAGCATAGACCTTCTTTACTGTATATACTTTTATGTGTAAATGCCATTTGTGCCATTTGTGTTATATCCGTGAATGTGTATATGACTGTGTGTATCTGTGAATGTATTACTTAGCCAGGCTTGCCAGAAGGTAAGGGAGTCTTGCCCAGCTTTTGATTGACAGGGTGAAACAGAATTAGGCAATAAATCCAGCAGAAACAAGCCGTCTTCCTCTCTTTAGCCACAATCGAATCCAAATGTGTGAACCATGGATTTTTTTTTTTTTATCGCTTTTGCAGGCTCTCAGACGGGTGAAGCAGTCGCTCCGGGCCCGGTTCATTTCAGTTATCACATTCCATGCCGACTTTTCTCTTCCTCCTCCCTCATCTTGGCCTCTAGCTTTCCTCCTTGCTCGTGTTTATTCTATTTCTGTGATTGTGTGGAAGGAATTCACTCCTGAAAGGACCGTTTGACCTCATGTTTTCCCATGTCGTCTCGGGGCCGGTGAGGATTTTAGGGCTGTTTGCTTTTCCGAGGGATGCGTTCGCACGAGTGCTGCTTCAGATAATGAACCTGGAGCTTTCGATGTGGTCCAGGCTTCTGATTCATTTGTGTCTGATTATCTGTGACAGTCTGTGTACGGTTGTGTCCTCTTTTAGCCTGATGGAATGTCTTAATCCTCTGACACTTCTTTTTGTCCTTCTGTTTGGTTCCTTAGTCTAGTTTCTAGTGCTTGATTGTCCAGCACCTTTAGCCATGCTAGTCAGACGTGTACTGCGACACATAATTAGTGACATTTAAAATGTCAGAGGTTGCATAATTAACATAGACAGTGACACATACATCATAAGCAATGGGATAAAAAAATACAACCTCAATAAAGTGACTGAATTTGGGATTTTTTGTTGACCCCAACTTTCTAGATATTACCTGCCCACCCTCTCTCTCTGTCTTTCTCTCTTAGAGTTACTGTCCTTCTCACCTTCTCTGACATTTTACGGTCTTATTGTACTCAAGCATGTCCAGCAGTGTGTGTGTGCTTCTCCCTCTTGTCGTGTTAACCTTTTAACCGGAGAACTTTTTCATTTTGGCTCAGGACACTCTCTGTGGTCTTCTGGGGTTAATTTACTGCCTCCATGTGTATAGAAGAGTTGTGGAGAAAATATATGAACTTTATGAGAACTTTATAGGATTTCTATACTATACATTTGTTTCTCCCCCCTGCAGAGACGGTTGTCAGTATTACTCCATCTCTGAACTAATCCTGTGCATTTTTTTTTTCAGGGGATGTGTTTATTCAGAAGACTCAAGACACCAAGAATCCTGTCATCTATGGAGTCTTCTCAGTGTCTGGGTATGTATCAGTGACTGGACTGTAGCATAATGTCTTAGCTTGTAATAACGCCATTCAGTGATCAGACCTATCAGATCGGCAGGAGAGTGCGAACTGTATTTTCTTTCATGTCTAAGCTGCCAGGACTGCAGATTTTCGATGAATGTTTCCAGTCTAATACGGTTTGGCAGACTTCAGACAATAGAGGAAGGCTTATAAGGGAACGGCGCACCTGTCAACAAGAGGATGAGAAAGAGAATATTTGGATCTTTGGATCAGGATATCACAGCAATCAGTGTAATGAATGACGTTGGAATTCGGCACAGACGCCGAGGCCTCCAGCAGGAACAGCAGGCAGTTTTAGCAAGGCTCACGTACAAAATTTATAAATATACAGCGGATAGCAGGGATCAGTGTGCCAGAGTTTATTTTCAAGTCTTTCCGTTTCAGATTAAATCAGTGATGCCTCTAGGCTTTGTCTAAGCTTTGTAAAGCCAAACGTACACTGCTACATGGTAATGAAAAATGTGTTGTCTTTCTGCTGCAGGGCAGCAGGAGTGCTTTCACAGCTCGCTTTGTCTCCCCCCACTCGCGCTCTCTCTCTCTCTCTCTCTCTCTCTCTCTCTCTCTCTCTCTCTCTCACACTCACAAACACACACACACACACACACACACACACACACACACACACACACACACACACTCTGTTTATTCCATAATGATCATGTGTACCTTTACGCATTTGTATGCACAAGACCACAAAAGAATGTGCATGAGAGAACAAATTCCTGTAAATAAACCTTTAGCAGCATGAAATGATTGTTTGTGATGAGTTATTACCTCTTCCTTCTCCAGGTCAGTGTTTAAGGGGTCAGCCATATGTGTATATTCCATGGCCGACGTGCGTATGGTCTTTAACGGCCCCTTTGCCCACAAGGAAGGTCCGAACTACCAGTGGATAGCCTACCAGGGGAAAATCCCTTACCCACGACCTGGGACAGTAAGCACCTTTCTTTTTCTCTCTCTGGATCTTTGTATCTCTTTTGCACGCACACAGAGACATTTCGAAACACAGAGACAAACCCAAATATATGTTTTTAATATAACTTTCCAGTCCAGAGGAACAGCTTGCCAACTGTTGTAGGGGAAATGCAATTATTTCTTCTTTTCTCATAGGTTGCAGTTGTCGTGCTTTTTTTTAAAGCACAATTTGTTTTCTATTTTGTTTATACATCATTCATTATACTGAATGTCCCTGCACGTTGTATATTACATTATGTCGTTGTTGTTTATCTCACATAATTGATATTTGACTATTTTTTGACCATGCTGTTTAATTTTGCGCATGATCTTTAACAAGAATACATTAGCGGACATACCCGTGAGAAATTTTGGTTTGAGGGCAGGCTGGGAACATAGAGGGAAGCGTATTCACAAATTTCCGAACGCATCATCAAGGCGTAGCAATTGCAAAAGGTCCGATCAAATCCAAGCATATGTTACTATGCAGGCGAATTTTAGAAAGAAAGCCTCTGGGTGTAGTGTTGATTGATTTCATTCTCAAAACAATTTACTACCGAGGTTTTTTTTTTTTAGGGCTGAGAGACATGTATTCTCATGGGAGATCATCACAGTATGAGAATGAGTGAGTCTTGTTAGGCTTTATGATCAGTCTATCCATAAGTCTGGGTATGGACAGCAGTGATCCAAATCCCCAGTTCCTCTGCGTATTACAAATGAAAAACAGATCCATTTTGTTAAATCTAAGCATATAAGGCTTACGAAAGCATCTGTAAGCATCTGGACAGTGTTCTGCAATTCAGCAGATGTTCTGCGTTATCGTTATAGTTGCCTTCACTGTTTGTCTCATGTTGTTTTCTAAAGATTCTTCCTGTATTCCACATCATTTGTGCAATTTTGTTTTTCTGCAATTTCCTTTACAGGTTACATAAAATACCTACTGTATCTTTTTTAATGGATGCGAATATCCAGTAGAAGTAGGGCACACACACGCCTTACTATCCAATCCACTAAGTGTTTGTCCTCTTGATTCCAGTGTCCAGGAGGGACATTCACCCCTAACATGAAATCCACTAAAGATTACCCCGATGAGGTTATCAACTTCATGCGGAACCACCCCACCATGTACAATGCTGTGTATCCAGTGCACAAGCGCCCCCTGGTGGTCCGTACCAACGTCGATTACGAGTTCACCACAATCACTGTGGACCAAGTTGCAGCAGCAGACGGCAGTTACGAGGTGCTGTTCTTAGGAACAGGTAAGACAACTGGATAAGTAATTATGAGAAGTACAAAATAAAATATTATGAGTCACAAATAAGCTATTATTGTTAGTTAGTACAAGCACTTGTAATTACCATCCTCTTTATGTGGCAGCAGGACAATGCATAAAAACATGCAATTACAAGTCAAGAGCTTGAGTTAGTGTTCAGTATCACAATGGGGTAAAATGTGATCTCGCTGACATCAGAATGAAAGGGGAAATGTGATCTTTCACCATGGCTTACTTGTTGGTGCCAGACAGGCTGCTCTGGGTATTATAGAAACTGCTGATCTGTGAATTTCATTTTGATGAGACAGGTTAAGGGAGAAGAGCCAGACTAGTTGAAGCTGACAGGAAGCCTACCGTGACTCAAATGAGCACTCTTTTTAGCTACGTTGAGCAGGAAAGCATTTTAGAAGGCATTACATGTCAAACGTTGAGGCAGATGGGTTCAATCAAGTCCAAATCAGGTTCCCCTCCTGTCGGCCAAGGACAGACCGAGGCTACAGTGGGCACAGAATCACTTACACTATACGTATAGTTGAGAATGAAGGAATAATGTCAAGACATTTCCATCGACAGATCTACGTAACACTCACCCTTTTATGATATTTCATGTGAACTTTAGCTAATGCTTTTGCCCTCTATCTAAATGTTGACATACACTGTGTTGCTGCCACATTATTGGTTGATTGAGTAACTGCAAAAATGACAAGGTGTTTAATAAAGTGGCCGGACACTCTATTTGGACTTAAGGTAGACTGATTATAAGTAGAATAATTAATCTGTTATAGAATATCAAATAGAATAGTTTAATATTGTGTTATTACAATAGATAAAAACAATAAAAATGTCCTACTATACTTTACTGACACCACAGACACAGTTGATTTTTTATTAACATAAAGTAACATTAATGTAGATCAGAACTTTTAATCCCTGTTTGACTCAGAGCTTGAACCAATCTGCCTAAAGTAATATAAAAAATTTTGTATATATGTCATTTTGCCTATAAATAACGAGTGTTGCTCTGTACACAGACAGAGGCACCGTGCAGAAAGTCATTGTTCTTCCTCGAGATGACCTACAGACTGAGGAACTAGTTCTGGAGGAAGTGGAGGTCTTTAGGGTAGGTAATCTCCTCTGACCTTCAGTAGATACCCTGGATTATATTCTAAGATTACCGAAAATATTACATTATAACATTATTACTTCATATTGCAGGTTCCAACACCAATAACAACGATGAAGATTTCTCCAAAACGAGTAAGTTTAAACTAGTTAAAATCATCTGAAGATTAATTTTAAGATTAGTTAAAATTAAACAGTTTCATGTTTGCTCTATATATGATGTACTTTTTTTTACTAGCAAAAATTTGACTGCACACTGAAAAAACACTTATCTCAGTTTTAGTCAATAGTTGTAGTTAGTTTAAGTTCATATGGCAAGATATACACTGTTCAGCCTTAACATTAGCACCCAAACAATATTGATCATCAACTATACACCAGCAAACCGGTGACAAGATCATGGGCACCCAAAGCTCACCCCTGGTCCGATCCCTAAATAATCCCTAAGTCAATGCTGGCCACGATAGAGAATCACCAGGACACCCAGAGCACCATAGTTCACCATGCACAAGGCCCAGCAGGTAAAGAGCCCAAGGCCGCAGCCCAGCCGAGACCCAGACGCCACACTCCCCAGATCCCAATCTGATAGAGCACTTATAGAACCCGCCCTGCATTCACATTATAATGATCAAATGAAGATGCAGATGAGGCAGTAGTGGAGATAAACATAAACAGCAAGCGAACAAAAGATTCTGCAACAGTAACTAATCTGTCTGTGTGTGTTTTGATTTCTACAGCAACAACTGTATGTGAGTTCAGCAGTGGGAATGACTCATCTGGCATTACACAGATGTGATGTGTATGGAGAAGGGTGTGCAGACTGCTGCCTCGCTCGAGACCCTTATTGCGCTTGGGATGGCAAGTCCTGCTCCCGTTACTCCACTAACCACAAGAGGTGAGGGGTGTGAGCAAAAATGTAAGACTAAAAGTGACTGACTGTGCTCATACCACCTATACTACAGTGTTGCTCTTTCAAGGGTTTTTTCTTTTATATATTTATATATATATATACTCAGCAAAAAAAGAAACGCCCCTTTTTCAGGACTGTGTATTTCAACAATAATGTTGTAAAAA
>JAQMYG010000036.1:23724110-23743872 GCA_030014215.1 Clariallabes teugelsi | reverse complement strand
CCAAAACTAAACAGAAACACAAAGGAAAACAAAATGGAGTTCGGGAGCATGGCGCCATCTGGTGTTCAACTGTGACAGTAGTTGGTCAAAATAAAATAAAACGTATTTAATCATATTGCCTGGGTTGTGTTGAAAAAAGGATATGATGCACTATATTGCATAAATCACTAAGCCTTGATATAATCATTAAAACGCAGTGATGCAAAAACTTCCTAAAACTGCTCTGAGCTTTAAGGGTTAATGGAATATTAGAGTCCATGTAAATGCACTTATTGATTCGTTTCCTGAAATAGCATGGCTCTTCATGATTTATGACATAATCACCTGGTTGCCAGGTTACAATGTACATAAAAACAAAGCCATTGTCCTAACATTGTAAAAAGCCAGGATAATGTAAGTATATATGTAAGTATATATGCCTCTTGACAGTAAAAGAAAAAAGAAAAAAAAGTGAAAAAAAATTGGTGTTCAGTGCAGCCTAAAAAATGTATAATATTATGGCTAAATCAGATATCAGTTATGTTTTTTTATTGACATAACCTAGCTACTGCACATGCAATATATTTTATACACTGAACGTTTCAGTATAACCAGCAAATTTCGGACCAGCAAACTTGCTAAGCTGCTTCTCTGTGCTTTCAAAAAGGCATGTAGGGTTATGGATTAACGTACAGTATTTTACATTTGTTAAATGGTGAATTTGCACTAACTAAGTTATCTCTCACATCTTTTACATACATAAAGTTAAATGAATTTTTTGCATGTCTTCGGAATTACAGCAGGGTTCAAAAGTCTGAGACTTAACTGCGTATTGCATATAAATGTATTGCACTGATACTAGAGCTGGGTCCAACAGTCTGAGACCTCATTTAACATTATGATTTTTGTTTCTCATTTTACATTGGAAATAAACTAAGTTTTTGGATTTTTTTTTAAACATTAGGTTAAGAACATTCTTTGAACCACCACCACCACCACCACTACTACTATAATAATAATAACAACAACAACAACAACAACAGAATTTTTGCCAAATGGTCATAAGGAAATTATTCAACGTGTAAAATGCCTGGTCACGTGACGCTGCTCTTCCCGGCAGAAACGAAAGTGAAAGTCGGCGCCTGCTTTCTGACATCTGTTTCATTGAAAGCTGAGCTGAACATAACTCAACCATGGAGCAAACTGTTATAGACGAAGGCTTATATTCACGGCAGCTGTGAGTATCCTATAATTATATTCACGTGATATACAGGAAACAGCTTTATAAAGAAATATTTGACTTCTAATTGATATCGTCCTTGATGACACTTAGGATCACGTGATTCACGAATCTGTTCTTCTTTGAATGACTTGTTTGAAGTGAGAGAGCACATTAAAGCCGACTACTTACAATCTTTCCTTACATCGATTTTCAAATCTGACAATTATGATGATCAAGCTGTGATCCTTAAGTATTTCCTGAGGTTGAGTAGCTGGAACTGGTTAAAGCAGCACCTTTTTTCTGATCTCAGGTCAGCTGAATGTTAAAATCTGCCCTTCTGCACCGTCTTTACAGGTATGTCCTGGGCCATGATGCCATGCGGCGTATGGGAGAGGCAAATGTGCTTATATGTGGGATGAGAGGTCTCGGGGTGGAGGTGGCCAAGAATGTCATTCTAGCTGGAGTTGGATCAGTCACCATCCAAGACAAGGGGAAGACAGAATGGGGAGATCTGTCCTCTCAGGTAGTGATGTTCCACAATCAAGCATATTATCTAAGACCAGGGAAGCTGAATACACATAGGGTTTCACTGCAAAGCAAGATAAAAATGATTAAAAAAAAAAAAAAACACCTGGAACCTGATTTCTTTGAGTTACAAAAGGGCTTTTATTACTATAATATTGAATCTCATGCATATTAGTTGAGTGGCGTAGTGATTAGCACTGTGGTCGCGCACCTCCACAGTCGAGGGTTAGATTCCTGCCTCGGGTCTGTGTGTGTGGAGTTTGCATGTTATTTGCATGTTGGTTCCCACTGGATGTACCAGTTTCCTCCCACAGTCATTTTAAGTCAGATTTTAAGATCAGGTTAATTGGCATTCCCAAATTGCCCGTTGTGTTTGTGTGTGTACCCCAGGGTGTACCCCACCTCGTGCCTTAAGTCTCCCTGCGACCATGTACACAGGATAAAGCAGTATAGAAGATGAAAATGAAGATGCATAGTAATTGTGTGTAAGTCATTTGGAACAAGGAAAAAGGTTTTAAGTTTTGTTGGACACAAAACCTTTTTATTACCAGGATTTTTGAGGATTGAGGAAATTCATTTACATCATGAATACCTCAGCCACTTCAGTAGTTGTTGTCCATGCCTTATTTTAAAATTCTTTAATATCTTTTTTAATGCATTTTTCTTTTTAGTTTATTAATGGTAGTCACTAGTCTGCCCAGTCAGTAGACTGACTCTACTGATCATGTGACAGAAAGGAAAGATGCAAGTGGCTTTTGAGAATGGTCATTTTTTACTATGATATGAGGTTATTCATTGTAGGGTTTTGCCAAAAAACATTCCAAGAATATGAACCTAGAAATGATTTGGGGAAAAAATGTTGCTTATAGTCAACTTTGTGTGCCTCAGAAAAAATATTTGACAAGGTGAGTAAAAATATGAGAATGGAATTTATTGCATTTTGCAGTGAAACCCCTCAAATAAAGTCCAGAGTCTAGATAGAGTGTGTTTGTGTGATAAATTCTAGTACAAGTCCTATACTGTATATAAACCCATTATTTCTTACTAGTTGCTTTACCTGCGTATGTATCATTATTATTATTATTATTATTATTATTATTCTCTGTAGTTTTACCTGAAAGAAAGTGACCTTGGGGAGAACCGGGCAATATGTTCTGCAAGACATCTTGCTTGCTTAAATAGCCATGTTCGACTTTCTACGCACACTGAACATCTAAACAAGGACTTTCTGTACAAATTCCAGGTAGGTGTGATCTTGCAATAGACAAGATGATTAATATTAAATTAGTACTGCAGATGCCAGAGAGTTCCAGTCTTACAGATTTGTGTGATTAAAAGTCTTATTAGTGTATTACATGTCACTGTTATTTTTTTGAAATACACTATAAAACTACTAAGACAGTCACAACTTTTATTACTGCCACAATAAGACCAACAAATTAAAATTACAATAAAAAAGACCCTGAATGTCTTATGGTACTAGGCCTCTATAGACTCTACCTACAATATTCACTAATTACTAATTAGTGTAGCTGAGGAAGCAAAAATTGTTCTAACTCATTATAGTGGTCATACAAAACCCTTCACTTGTACATATAAGCATGATTTAAAATGATAAATCTGCAGTGAATCATATATGTCCAATTTTTTATTCAAAATGGCTATAGGTGGTGGTTCTCACAGATTCATCATTGGAAGAGCAACTTTCATTGGCTGCATTCTGCCACTCCAACAACATTAAATTTATTTTGGCTGACACTAAAGGACTTTGTGGGTAAGAATAACATTCCCATTCACATTTCCAATAATCAAGACTGACTGAAGAATTCTTTTTTTTAAATATAAGAATACATACATCTATATTATTCATGTTTTGGTAGTGGTCATTTAATATATAGTCAGCACGGTGCCTTGCACCTCCAGGTCCCGGGTTCGATTCCCGCGTCAGGCCTCTGTGCATGTTGAGTTTCATCCAGGTTTTCGCCAACAGTCCAACGACATGCAGGTCAGGCTAATTGGCGTTTCCAAATTGCCTGTTGACCGGATGTCCTACCACAATCGTAGAAATGGCAGTAAATACAACGGTCACCATTGGCCGGATGGATGGATTTAATTAAAAAACTGTATTCATTTAAGCATAGGATGACTGGGATAATTTTGAAGAGTTCGTGTTAATTCAAGTATTATGATTAATTGTAGACAGTTGTTCTGTGACTTTGGAGAAAACTTTCCGGTCAAAGACACTGATGGAGAGCCGCTACGTGTGTCCTTGATTGCCCACATCTCCAAGGTAAAGGAACAATTTTCATTTTTCTCCACTGACACTTCCATATCTGGACCTGAGCGTTACCTGTTTAGATATATATCCAAAAGTGAAAGAGAAATTATAATGCGTCTTAGGCAGCAGTTTATATGAAGTGTGGATGTACGGTTCAAGATATAGTTTATTGTTGTTGTCGTTGTTGTTATGTCATACAACAATTACATAAGTTTTATAGGTATTATAAGGACCTGTTTATGTAACTGTATGTAAGATTAAAGTCTTTAATGTACCAACTACATTAAACTTTACGTTAAATTTAGAGCTCAACAAATGATAAACTTATCAAAATTGAGACAATTAGAAAGCAATTTGAGCACCAACCTTATTATTCTGTTTGATCAAAAACTGTTTGATTTTATAAGTTTGTCTCTGGCAGTTTCCTAATAAGCAACTTTATTAAATAACTAATAAATGTTTTATGGTGGTGGTAGTTTTGCAGGCGAAGAATAAGCGCAGAAGTTAAACAGGATTAACAAAACAGTAGTATATCAAGACAGAACAGCTTTAACTCCACAGTTTAAACACAGCAGTAGAGGCCCAGGTGAAAAGAAACAGATGCAAAACAAAGGATTCACTCAACATGTTGGCTTCTTATAGCTAAACTAATCAACCAGTCACCTCGGTTCAGGTGAGTTACCCCATCACCAGAGCGAGGTGCATTCTGGGAAACGAAGTTCAAAAAACACAAAGTCTCTGGTCGCAATGGGGCCCTCTAGGGGTTATCCCTGACAAAATGGTAGAACATACTTCAGTAGTAGGGCTTATGCATGAGGAAATCTGACCTTTTGTACAAAGCGGGTGATTAAATTAATGCATTTGTTCCATGCAGGGAAATCCAGGTATAGTCACATGCACAGACAACCAGAACGCCTTCTCAGATGGCATGCATATTGTTTTCTCTGGGGTTCAGGGCATGACAGAGCTCAACAGCTGTGGGCCACTTGAAATTAAAGTGATAGGTGAGTAAAATGTAACAGGAACTGTGATTCTAATCCTAAAAATAATAAGGGTTGGATTATATAACATTGCCTCTTATTTTCTTTGTAGATGAATACTCCTTCAGTATTTGTAACACTTCAAATTTCTCAGAATATGAGAAAGGCGGAGTGGCAACTGAAGTTAAAGAAACGAAGACACTAAGTTTTGTGAGTTTGTTACAATAGCACGTAACAATACAGTATGTGAATGATTTATACAAAATTAAAATCTATGCAGTTATTTAATCAGCCAAGCATGAGGCAGCAGCACAATGCATGAATTGCAGATCTCACATCAAACATCAAAATGGCGAGAATATGTGAAAACAAAAAAACATCCCGTGTGTGTGAAGGGACTGTTGACCGAAACACACTGTTGGTTAGAGAGATCATTGGAGAATAATAAGCGTTCGTTACATTTACATTTGCATTTATGGCATTTGGCAGACGCTCTTATCCACAGCAAATTGGAGAAGTGCTTTGAAACGTGTCCCAGAATGCACAATACATCACAACACATTGAGGTGGATCTCTAATCGTAAACTTTAAGCTTCGGGTGAGCCGGCAGTGAAAGGCTTTGGTGAGCCTGTTGTGAAAGCTGGGAATCTTTTTTGTTTGACACTGTAATTTGAGTCACTACATCCTTCCTGGATCCTTGAATCAATCTTGCCCATTTTCCTCTGACCCCTCTCACCACAACAGAACTGTTGCTCACACAGTGTTTTGTGTTTTGACATAAATCTATGTAATCTCTACAGACTTTTGTATCTTGAAAATCCCGCCTGATCAGCAGTTTCTGAAATATTTAAATCAGCTCATATAACACCAACAACCATGGCACAGTACAAATCACAGAGATCACACTTTTTTATTTGATATGAACAATAAACTAAAGCTCTTACCTCTATCTACATGATTTGATACACTGTGCTGCTGCCACATTGGCAAATTGGCTGATTGGATAACTGCATGAATGAGCATGTGTACAGGTGTTCCTATTAAAGTGGAAAGTAAATGTATGTGTACGTGTTGGACATGTCAGCTACCTCTAGATGTTGCTGTGGATAAAGTGATGCAGGATCCAGAGCTTCTGGTGTTGACTCATTATGAGAAGATTGAGAGACATAAATCTCTTCACCTGGGCTTTCGAGCACTGCAGGAGTTCCAACAGAAGTACAGTCGACTGCCCAAACCTAGAAACCAGGTCAGTAACAGACAGTCATATGGCATGCATTGTCTTGTAATATTCTTTTCTGTCATTGAAGCTTTTTTTTATGGGTTTGCACGAATTCATCAGGTCAAGTAACACAGTCACCTCCTTACTGCAATATAAGAGAAATTAAATTTATGAAATATCCGTGATAACAATACCAAAATGTGTTAAATATAATAGGTTATTGTATATTTAAGAAGCTATGTATAGGGGGTAAAATTGCAGCTATATCAGTAATAGCATCTTATTTTATTGTGTCGTTCTTCTAACCAGGCGGATGCTGAGATACTGATTGCCATGGCGAGGCAGCTCAGTGCAGCTGCACAATTTGACAAGTTTGATGAGCGAGTCGTGAAGGAGCTGTCTCTTTGTGCCCGGGGCGATTTGGCTCCCATCAATGCTTTCATTGGAGGACTGGCTGCACAAGAGGTGATGAAGGTAAGAAAGCTCAAGGCAACCGAGTACACTGTAAGACTGATGGTATCTGAAAGGGTTGTTTGTTCATTTTAACTGAAATGCAGTTATTATCATTTCATTTTATTCACCTTGCTGTTTTGAAAATGTTGATTATGAATATTTTTCAGGCTTGCAGCGGTAAGTTCACTCCGCTACATCAGTGGCTCTACTTTGATGCTCTGGAGTGCCTTCCTGAGCAGGAGGACAGTAATAGAGGCCTGACAGAAGAAGCCTGTGCTCCAGTAAGCAATAGTTCACTTTCTAATTCACACTGCTGAGGCCTGATATACCACAGTAATCTATTGTAATCAGCTATTGTTATTACCCTTACAGAAAAATCACATAGTTTTGATGTGATCATGTATTTCATATGTAATTAAATACATACTGTATGGGAAATCACATGAAGATGAATCTTTAAGTTTTGAAATTGTACATGATCAAGTGAACTTTTAACATCATGCACTAAATAAAGTTATACAGTATGTGCTAGATATGGAAACAGATAAATCGTGTGAAAAATTAACATATGTTACATGTGAAAGTTTGAAACAGGTCAGTTTTCTGTAAGGGTTTTAATAAAATGTGGCCTGTGTTTTTTTTTTTTTGTTTTGTTATTTGTTGTTTTTAATCAGTGGTGATATTTGATATAATTCCATCACTATTATTTCCTTCACAGAGAAAAAGTCGCTATGATGGACAGATCGCTGTGTTCGGCTATGATTTCCAGGAAAAATTGAAGAAACAGAGATACTTTCTGGTATACTTTGTTCTTCTTTTTCACCAAAGTAAAGCAACACTAACCTTCGACATTCAACTTGTTTAAAGTACAGTTTATGAGGATAATGTGGAAAGAAAATAAAAACAATTGAAAAGGAAATGGTTCACAGGAAGCTGATCTTGGGTTACGGATCATAGCAGGAAGCAACTCAAGCTGCAATAATGTAGGCAAGAGTGCATTTCCTGTTGAACATTTAGCATACAGAATACTCCAGTTAAACACTCAGACCTTGCTCGGGAATTTAAATAAGACTGGCAGGGGTGGCTCAGTTGTTAAGGTATTGGTCTAGGGTTTGGAAGGCCCCAGGTTTAAACTCCACCACCACCAGTTTCCCCTGTTGGGCCCTTGATGAAGACCCTTAACTCTTAAATGCTTAGCTGTATAATAATATAAAAAAGTCACTCTGGATAGGGGTGTCGGCGAAATACTGTAAATGTAATGTAAAATTGTTGCATTAAATACCTTGTAGGACTTTTAAGTTCAAATTAAATGAATAATCAATAAAACACAATCTTTCAGTAAGACTAACTTTACTTTAAAAGATTTTCACTTTACAGTGTGAGCATATAGCCCTTCCCTGAATATGGACAATTATATCTTAAAGATTCTGCTAACATGAAAACATAATTAGAGTGGAATTCTGTAGACAAATTAATTGAATGTTTTTAAAATATATTTTAAACCAAACAGTAAGTTTGTGCCCAGTATAGGTTTAGTGTAATGCATGTTTGCAGTCGGGGAAAGACTATGCTTATCCTGTTGTTTTCCCCTTCAAATTTACACATTTAATGTATTTGTCCCAACAAATATAAACAAAAAGTATGTCAATAAGCATAAGAAGAAATTAATTCCATATTTCATTACGTAACAACTTTTGATATCAAATTATTATTTTTGATATTTTGACTGAACCCCATTATTTACACTGAAGATTACATTTAGACTACAGAATGCTTTGTATACATTAGAAGAATATATCATGACTTCTTTTTCAACTCTTACAAAAAGAAAGGTGTTTTGAATGATATGTCTTATCTTATTTGACTGAACACTGTACTTTGATTTTAATACTCATTTAAACCAAAACACTTGTGTAAAATCAGGTGGGTGCTGGTGCCATTGGCTGTGAGCTTCTGAAAAACTTTGCCCTGATTGGTCTTGGTGCTGGAGAGGGCGGGCACATCACAGTGACAGACATGGATTCCATTGAGAGATCCAACCTGAATCGTCAATTCCTGTTTAGGTCAGAGGATATTGGGGTAAGGAAATAAGGAAAGGATTTTATTGTGTTCTATACAAGAATTGCATGAAGTGCAATCTAACCGCAAAATGCACAAGATACATTTATGGTGTTGTTGCATTAGTTAATCATACAATGAGCTTTTCATAAAAATTCACAGTGATGTACAGTCATGAGATCCTATTCATTTATTAACCTTTATAAGATGAGGGCTTATATTTACACCAGCTGCGCTGAGAAACAATACTCTAAATCGTATCTTTTTTCTCTTCTCTTCTTCTCTCCTTCTCATACAGAAACTGAAATCAGAGGTGGCAGCTGAGGCCGTGCGTAAAATAAATCCCAGCATGAATATCACATCTGACCAGAACCGTGTGTGTCAGGAGAGCGAGGGGATTTACACACACCAGTTCTACAGTAGTCTGGATGGAGTAGCAGCAGCTCTGGATAATCTGGAAGCCAGTGAGTAATTCCAGCACCAGCACTGTTGTAGAGAAACACTGCATCTGTGTGTAGTTTAAGGAACAAATTGGTCTTGCTATTATGAATAACTGACAGGATGTGATCCGTGCACTAGGCTCAGCAAGTAATTAAGTATGTAAGTGAGATCATAATAAGGGAGTCTTTGCCAACTCCTGCTTTAATCACAATGAATAAATCAGTGCTAACTAAATGGACAGCTGTACGGCAATGGCATTTAGCATAACATAAAATCTGAATAATGCACCACTGCATGTATATCATTTTACTTCCAAAATGCATTTGACAGGATCAGATTGTAGTCCATCTTATATTCACCATCAAATGTATCTACTGGCTTCTGCTGACAGTTCTCTATATGAGTTTGGTACTGATTACTGACCCCGTATTTGTCTATTTTAAGGAGTGTATTTGGATGGGTGCTGTGTTCAGTACCAAAAACCCATGTTAGAGGGCGGGACTCTGGGTGGTAAAGGTCATACTCTGGTCGTGGTTCCTCACCTGACTGAATCCTATGGACCAGCAGGGTCTTCAGAACAGACAGCTATTCCACTGTGCACACTGAAGCACTTCCCACATCGCATAGAACACACACTGCAGGTAAAGCCACCACATTACATGATTGTAATACACACCCACACAGCACTGGTCAGCTGACTGTTTAGGAAAGAGAACAGGTTTAGTTTGGATTTCATGTCTGTTTTAAAGTTGGAGAACAATCAAACAGAATTTGATCATATGGCCTAAATGAGTCTCAGAACATCTGATAGGTCTGTCAGAATTTACTGTCAAATTTGACTTTAATTTTAATCCTCCACACCATAAGGCAAGGGTCACTGAACCACGGCTCTACCGAAATCTCGAATCTGGTTGGTCAGCAGGTGCTCATTATTTTTCTTCAATTCTGACAGCAGCACCGGCTGCAAGGCAAATTGCAGGTTTATATCAGAGTTCTTTCTTATATTTGATGTGATAATGTCAAAATCATTAATAGTAAAGAATTCATAAAGTAATTAATCCTGTATCATTTCATGCTTATAGACACATAAACACATTTTAAAATATGTTATTAACAAAGACGTGTATAGTCATTAATATGTTAAGGCTTGGCGAGTGCATCTCTAAAGCATGTTCTCCTCATGCTTGGGTTTTTTTCCTAGATACTCAAGTTACTTCCACTGTCCAGAGATATGCGATGTATGTTGATGGTGTTTTCAATTTGTTCGTAGTGTATGATTGGTCCCTGGGTTCCCTGGGATAGGCAACGGGCCCCCTACAACCCTACGTAGGATGAGCTGTTGTAGATGTATGAAGAGATATTTGTTTAACAGTTATGGAAGGTGTTTACATGCTTTTAAAAGTCTATAAGTAAGCAGCCAATAGAAAGTCTGCAGGACAGCACATTCTAAGCTTACCAGTTTCTCCATAATGTGACAAGCTGATGGTTTTTAAAATTAGTATGACGTCCATAGGGGTGCCTTTTTAGAGCAGAAACTAAATAAAAAACAGGCTGTATTGGTGGAGTGATTGGTCCTCTTTTGGGAGAATGGGGTGCTATTATTTTCCTAAGGAATCAGAAAATATATATATATTTTCCCAAATTTCCATTTTTACGATTCAGGACTGGGACGTCCATATTTTTCTCAATTTTGCATGCACTCCCATGAAACTTATATCACAATGTTTATCCAATGGGTCCAATCCAGGTCCCACAAGTGATATGAAATATCAACCACAGATGAGTTATCAGGATTTGTTGGGGCCCAGGCGAAGCCGCTTTGCTCCCAAGTGGTTTTGGGTCTGATCGGAAAACAAGACACGTCAAATCAAATCGCTCAAAAATTTTAATTATTCTGGAAAAATATAAAACATAAGTAAGCTTTTTAAAATCTGAATGTTCATACCAATATTCACTCAATTTTGCAAACATACCCACAAAACTTAAATTAAATCAGAGAGAAAGATATTCAGGTCTGTTCAAACTTTAAATAGGAACATTGGTCAAAATGTTCACAGTTTTGTTTTGGACCCGACTGATCTTTCCATAGGAATCCATTCATTTTGCATGCTGATTGATTTTCAGGGGGGAAAAAAGGCCTACTGAATCACTTTGGAAAAACTG
Source organism: Clariallabes teugelsi (assembly GCA_030014215.1). NCBI lineage: Eukaryota > Metazoa > Chordata > Actinopteri > Siluriformes > Clariidae > Clariallabes > Clariallabes teugelsi. Next base: position 23,732,554 of record JAQMYG010000036.1, on the reverse strand, counting down.
CCAACCTGAACCCAGTTTTTAAAACAAATCAAATGATGACTGCTGTAGGACTAATGGCTCACAAGATATCCAACAAATGATCAACACTATCTTTTGAGTGCAAGAGATCGAATTACATTGCCTGTGTGAAAGGGCAGATCCATGTTTCTGAGTCAAGTCTACGCCATAGCTCTCATGTAGCCATGTACCCTACGGTGTAGCCTGACATGCACCTCCCAAGAAGTGTAACTACATGTCAAGGGTATCTAGTATCACATTTCTGGTTTCTCTTTCCATCTTTCACCTTCTCTCGTTTCTGCATTGTAGTAACTGTTGTTCAACATCTATTAGCTCTAAATCCAAAACTGATTGTAGTACACCTAAAGACTCCCCAAAGAGTGGTGAAGAGCCTCAGCACAGTGACAAAGAAAGCCCACTGCCAGCTAGCAGTTTGTAATGCAAGTGTAATTGTAATTGTTGTGACACAGACACACCAGCGCAAAAATATAAATGCTCACAACATCACAAGCATAGCATAGGCTTGACTCAGGAGCATAACCCAGTCAGCTGTGCACTGACATGTGTTGCTGAGCAAAGCACACCCTCTTCTCTCGCACACACACTTACTGATCCAGGATAGATGAAGGCAACATACATGCTGTTTTTACTGTTTTGCCCAAGAAAATCAATGCATCCACCTGTCCCTATTTCACAATTTCTGCAAGAATTGCCTCTAGATGATACTATTATTATTATTATTATTATTATTATTATTATTGCCTTAAAGAGAGAAAAAAAGAAACTGGTGAATTAAGTTGTTTCACATATATTCCATAACTTAACATTTCAGTATAAACTTTTTAAATGTATTATTTGCTATTCTCTATTAATTTAAAAAAACAGTTTGGTGTGCTATAACAGGAATAAAACCCTTATAGGAAAAACCTTGCTTTGTGCCAGTCCATATCACATCACTCAATTACTCCATTATTGTAGCACACATCATTATGTTTTATACCTTAAATTGCACATGTTACATGTAGCCCTTATGATGTATGATGTCATTTATATTGACTGTTATTTCAGTGGGCCAGAGAGCAGTTTGAGGGCTTTTTCAAGGACAGACCAGAAAATGTGAACCAGTATCTCAGGTATGTTGCCATTCACTGTTAAAGAGGTGGGAAAAAAACAAACCAACTAACAGAAATGTCTAGAAGTTTACTAGAGAAATTGCCCATCATTCTCACACATCGCACCTACACATTCCTGTGCACGTGTGTATTAATGTTATTTTTGTTAATGTTGTGAATAACACTATGTGTGACCCCAGATATATTTTTTTCAACGAGTTTTGGCTTAGAACAAAATGTAGATACACCGGTAAGAAATAACAAAACACACAAACACACACACACACACACACACACACATATACACACACACACACACAGCTATCACACACGTATGGCCACCACACACAGAGATATCTTGATAAAACCCTTAGCATGAGTTGAACCTGTTTCCTGACTTCCTGTGGTAAATATTAACACAATCCAGATCTTCTTTCTGTTCTCACTTTACCAAAACGAGAGGGAAGTTTAGCAAGGAAGGAGTGCACACACTTGCACAGGAAAGGGTGGCTCATGGTGCATGCAGATAATGCAACGTGAATGCTGCAGTGTGTTTCCCTTAAAACCAACTACTTCCTGTTAACTGGCTGCATGATTTACGTCAAAGTCTTCTTTAAATCTCAAAGCCTGCTTGTCAACTCACTTAAAGTCTTACATTGACTAGTGTATGGCAAGAATCTATGCATTTCTCTAGTGGACACTAGAGGCCAGGTTTTTTTTTTTTTTAGCTCACAATAGTAGTAGTAGTAGTGATCTGACTGTGTTTGCAGTTTAATTCACTTTCAATTTCATTTTATGTTTATATTACTGCAAACAATGGATATTGTCACAAAACAGCTTTACAGAAATCAGGATGTAGATTTAGAGCATACATGCCAGGAAGAACTGACTGTTGAGACGACATGAGGAAGCTCTCTTCAGGGAATATAAATCACTACTCTTCTACAACTGTATACTACTGTATAAAGTCAAACAGTACTGACAGAGTGTGTGGAAAAGATGCTCAGTGTAAACAAACTGCTAATCAGATCTGGAATAAGCATATCACAATCTTAAAAATGAATAACTAATCCTAGTCTTGAACTCGTATACGTATGTGTTGTTATTGAACACCAGGCCTGATCTCACATATTGCTGTTATATTTCCTCCTGTTGTGATATTTGACACCGTATCCCCTGACAGCGATGCTGAATTTTGGGCTCGTACCATTGGCCGAGGCGAGGTTGAGGCCGTCGAGGTGCTGGAGGCAGTGTATAGAAGTCTCAAGGACAGACCCCATGACTGGAAGGATTGTGTGGCCTGGGCTCGTTTGCAGTGGGAGAACTTTTACAACAACGACATCGCACAGCTGCTCCACTGCTTCCCACCCGACCATGTATTCAGCACACACGCACAAACACACACACACACACACACACACACACACACACACACACATACAACTGCAAATAAGTGATGCATGTTGAGGGTGTGTATATTCGAGAAGTCGATGACAATAAACAGTTGGCTGACAGTGCCTGGTTTAAGCTCGGTTTCAGACAGATGTGTTTAAATACAGTCCATAGTTTGTAATTCACCAACACTTAAACACACCCACTGGACCTGGTAATTAACAGGTTAGTTAAATCAGCTGTGTTTGAGCGGAAGAATCATCAAACTGTGCTGGACATACTGTATCCTCTCCAGGCCTGGATTTCTACAGCCGTGGTTCAGAGGATTCAGTTTAATGTGAAACCTGCAGGGGGCGCTGTGGGCTATACAATAAACACAAACTCAGTTCAGGTCCTTGTGGCTCCTAATGAGCAGCAGTGGTGCTGTCCAAAATGGCTTACTGCACCAAAAACTGTTCCCCATAGTAGTATGCAACTAATAATACCAGTAAATGAAGCTCACTTGCAGGTCCAGCTACCTTAAACTTGCATTCAGGAGCAGGAATTTTATGCAATGCTAGTTAAGAAATAAAGAGTTTCTGAAACAATAATATGAGTAAGTCACTCAATGTCTATACCGCTTTATCATGTATACACAGGGGGTCTAGGGCCTATCCCAGGAAATAAGCCGGGGCACACCCAGGACGAGGTGCCAACCCATTGCAGGGTACACACATACAGTCAAGCCTGAAATTATTCATACCCCTGATTATTCAAATTCTGAGTTAAAGTTACTTTTATTCAACCAGCAAGTTTTTTTTTTGACTGGAAATGACACAGGCGTCTCCCAAAAGATAATAAGACGATGTACAAGGGGCATCATTGTGGAAAAAAATATTTCTCAGGTTTTATTTACATTTAATTTAAACAAAAATGGCATGTCTACAATTATTCATACCCTTCTCAATAATCAATAGAAAAGCCTTTTACAGCAATCAAACGCTTCCTATAATTGCTGACCAGATTTTTGTGTTCTTTGTCTGTCTCATTTCCGGTCAAAAAAAACTTACTGGTTGAATTAAAGTAACTTTAAGTCAGGATTTGCCAGGCGTATGAATAGTTTCAGGCTTCACTGTACATACACACTCACATGCTCATTCACACACTACTGACAATTAGGAAATGCCAGTTAGAATAATCTGCATGTCTTTGTACTGTTGGAGAAAACTGGAGTACCCGGAGGAAACCCAGCAAGCAAGGGGAAAACATGCAAACTCCAGGCATACAGAGCCCGAGGTGGGAATTGAACTAGGACACTCGTGCAAGGCAACAGTGCTAACCACTCAGCCACCGTGCCTCCATTGGAAATGAATGAATTTATTTATTTATTTATTTTCATTTTATGAAAAGCATGTGTAGTGTCCATTTTTCCAATTCTGTACCCAATAAGAGATATAGTTGGGTCATGATAAAAACATGGCGAATAAAGCAAAAACCTGACAATTTCTTAGGTTATTAATTTACGCTCGCTCCCCCTCTCTTCTTATCATAACTGAAAACTTACAACAGTAGGCTTGTGGCGGTTTCGGCAACTTTCAGTTCACAATTAGATGTCATTATTCTGACCACATTTTGAGGAAGATGGTCTGGCCTGCAGCTCATTTCAAACAAATCTGCATCGTCAATGCTCATACGTGATTAGCAAATAAGTAAATTGTGACTATGTAAATAAGTGAATTGAATAGAGAAGTTGTAGGGACAGTTCCTTTAGTGATTTGTAATAGTCTTACATCATGATAAAGTCCTGTCTATTCATGTACATAGTAGTTGTATATCAGATGTCAGATTCAGCAGCATATCTGCTCAGAACCGTTCACTACAACGTTTTTATGAACACATTTTAATTAAATATCAGGTTAAATCATTATTTACTTTAGGATTGGATTAAAACCCATTCAGTACAGTGTGATGGTGCTAAAACAATACAAACTTAGGAAAATATGTTTAATTACCACACCTATACAAAAAAAAGCCAAATCTTTGACCCTAAGGAGGCGACAGAATGCTGATGCACTGAACTTTCAGCTGAGACAATGTCAGATCAAAGAGATCCCCAGCAACTGACTCTCGTTTCTCTAAACAGAACCTCTCTGTTCTTTTATCACAGGACAAATTGTGTTAAACACTCACACACAGAGACACACAAACCTGATAAAATCATTATATGGCCTGAGCAAAAGGTGTGTGGAGACAAGAGCTTTGCAGACCAATAGTCTCCGTTGTATATTTGATGCCATTGGCATGTGAATGTCTGCAGGCTCAGTCGCTATCTCCATTTACATTCAAGTCTGATTTTACTCTTGACACATTTAAGTTTTTATTTATTATTAATGGTTAGTGTGTTGGCACGCACAGTGGCTTAGAGGTTAGCACTACCCCCTTAGACCTCCATGGATTGGTGCTGAATCTCCCCTCTGGTCTGTGTGTGTGGAGCTTGTATGATCTCCCTGTGCTTGCTGGGTTTCCTCCAGTTTTTCCGCACACTCCAAAGACATGCAGTATAGGTTAACTGACATTTCCAAAGTTCCCCTAGTGTATGATTGGGTGTGTTAGTGTGTATGTGCCTGTTGGCACCCGTCCAGGGTGTACCCTACCTTGTGCCCTAAGTCCCCTTGGATAGGCTCCAAGCCCTCTGCAACCCTACACAGGATAAGTAAAATTGAAAATGTATGGGTTACCTGAAATTATTACCTGACAAGCTCCTTTACAATTGTCTAACCTGTTGTCTTTTTTCAGGTAACTAGCTCCAATCTACCTTTCTGGATGGGAGCTAAAAGATGTCCTCATCCCTTGAAGTTTGACCCAACCAATGTAAGTGTGAGCGCTTTTTGTCCAGCATCTGGGGACTGGGACACATCCCCAGAGAAGAGGAATAACATATCTATCTTTCTATTACCTGATAACTTGAAAAAGTACATTCGAAAGTCCATGCTGTAATCCTCAGTTCATTTGTAGACATCTCTGTACTTTTGCTTTGTTTTAAACAGCAATTTTATCCATGCTGAGGTCATCGTTATCATTTAATGACCTTTTGTCTGTTTGTCAGTGTTATCTGGGTTTTTTACCACTAATACAATTTGCATTCTATGGAAGTAGGCTGAGAACTGAAACTAATGTGTAATATCTGGTAATTATGTGGAACAGTTTTCTCGTGGTATTTCTTTAGAATCTATTTCAGATATCTCTGTTTGTGATATGACCAGTGTTGAATTGGATTTTTTTTTCTTTCGGGGGAAAACAATTTATCTGGGTTTGCCTTGAAACAAGCCAGAAAGCATAATATAAATAGTGTAAAGTTATACAGAAAACTATTTTGAAAACATAAACTATATAAAATAGTAAAGGTTTAATTCATTAAAGCAATATTAAAGCTACTCATATGATACAAAGTGGAGACAGGTTTAAAGGCAAAGGGAATGACATCACCTTTAGGAATGATGCCTAAAAACATTTTTTTCACGATTAAGCTGTATTATTACACAGTCCTGTCTTGAGCCACCTCTTATTTCTTCATCCAACCATCCATTCATCCATCTAGGAACCTCTGTAGTCCAATGGCAACAATTAGAGGCCAATGGTGACCACTGTATTTATTACCATTTTGTACAACTGTGTTATTACCTCTAGTCAACACTCACACACTACAGGCAATTTGGGACAGCCATGGGGGGTGGGAGGAACCCAGAGGAAACCCACCAAGCATGGGGAGAACATACAAATTCCATTGACATGGAGGTACAAGGCGACAAAGCTAACCACTAAGCCACCATAACGCCTCATTTCTTTATAGTAAATTACATTTACTTATGTAGATTAAATGAAAGAAATGGGAAGAAATGTCTTAATGCAACAGGCTGCTAATTGCCTAAAGATACAATTGAAAAATATAATGTATATGTAACAACCTGATCAGCAACCTCATTTCCCCTCTCGTTGGTTCCTAAGAAATGAGGGGTGGCTAGAGACTCTTCGAGTGTAACAGTACTGTACATTAGTTAGATATAAAATGAATGTTCTGCTGTAATAAATTAAAAATAACTTTATTTTTTAAAGTATATTCAATTCAATTTTATTTGTATAGCGCTTTTAACAATTGTCATTGTCGCAAAGCAGCTTTACACAATTAAAAGAATTATTTACGTTTGTATGGAATGTGAATGTGTATGAATCAAAATGGTCAGATAGTCCCCAATGAGCAAGCTGAGGATGACAGTGGCAAGGAAAAACTCCCTAAGATGGCAATAGGAAGAAACCTTGAGAGGAACCAGACTCAACTGGGAACCCATCCTCATTTGGGTGAAACAGAAAGCAGAAATTGATTTGCATTCATACTGTGTGTTAGGTGGCAGGCAGTTCAGTATAACAGTTGATGTTAATTGATGTTAATCTGGAGTCCAGGTAGTTATTGGAGGCTCAGGAAGACTCATAGTAAATTCCAGTCCTGAACTATTGAGCAACTGAAACCAAGTCAAGTCAGAGAAACAGCTGTCAACATCAGTCGAGGCCAGAACCGTCTTCATGGTAGAGTGAAACCGTCCCCAGACACCGGACGCATCCCAAAGAGACACACGGGGCATCCGTGTGTCAGGAACGACATGTGTAGCTCGACAGAGAGGGAATGAGAGAGTGGGAGAGAGAACAGTAGAGGGGAGAGCAGAAGAGGAGAGATAACAGTTAGGTATGGTCAAAGTCACATAATGTATAAGGTGAATGTATATTTAGTGTAGAGTGCAAGAAGGGACTCCGGCAGGACTAACTATGACAGCATAACTAAAAGGGAGAAAGCCAGAAGGAAACAGACATGAGGGGTCCCTGAGATGTAAAGCAAACAATCACCTCACCGTCAACAAACCTGAGTGATCACTGAAAGTGGGGAAGACAGCATCTAAACATACTACTTCACCATAAAACTCTACGTCCATGAGTCCCCCAGATCTGCTCCTTTACCTAAGGCAAATCTATACCAAAATGCTTTATTAAATAAATAGGTTTTTAGCCTGGACTTACGTAAACACTGAGACTGTGTTTGAGTCCCGAACACTTTTTGGAAGGATATTCCATAACTTTGTAAGAAAAGGCTCTGCCCCGTGCTGTAGTTTTCATAATACGAGGTACTGACAAGCAGCCTGCATCCTTTGATCGAAGTAGGCGTGGCGGATCGTAAGACACTAGCAGTTCGCTCAGATACTGCGGCGCGAGACCATTTAATGCTTTAATATGTCAAGAGTAGTATTTTAAAATCAATGCGAAATTTCACAGGGAGCCAATGAAGTGGAGATAAGATAAGGGTGAAGTGTTCATATGTTCATGGTTTTAGTGAGGACTCTCGCTGCTGCATTCTGGACTAGCTGAAGTTGAACACCTAGTTGAACAACCAGACAGTAAGGCGTCACAATAGTCCAACCTAGAGGTGATAAAAGCATGAACTAGTTTTTCTGCATTGTTTACTGTTAATATATTCCTTAACTTGGCAATATTTCTGAGGTGAAAGAATTCTATCCTGGTAATATTATCTACATGAGCTTCAAATGAAAGACTAGAATTTATAATCACACTGAGGTCTCTTACTGTTGCACCAGATAAAATGGAAAGGCTTTCTAAAGTTACAGTCTGATCTAAAATCTTGCTTCTAGCTGCATGTGGTACTATGACTAGAACTTCTGTCTTATCAGGATTAAGCAGAAATAATTTAATTAGCATCCAGTCTCTTATATCTTTTGCGCATTGCTCAACTTTAGCAAGCTGGTTTTTCTCAACTGGTTTTGCTGAGACATAAAACTGTGTGTCGTCAGCATAACAATGAAAATTAATACCATGCTTACGGATTACATGTAAAGGGAAAAAAGCAGTGGGCCTAAAACTGAACCCTGTGGAACACCAAACTCCACTAGAGAACATGCAGAA
>JAQMYG010000036.1:23700330-23712578 GCA_030014215.1 Clariallabes teugelsi | reverse complement strand
CACACACACACACACACACACACACACACACACACACACACACACACACACAGAAAAGACTCTACTTGTCTACATTTATCATACCATCATCTATGTAAAATACTTCCAAAAGTTTCAGACCATACATGTTGATTTAACATTAACATTTCACAATAATCACACAAGGAAACTGAAAAGATCTTTCTCTGGGTTGCAAAGTGCAAAGATCTTTCTCTGGGGTCAATTCAGTGCAGTTGCATTCTGTTTAAACTATCTGAGGAATACTTTGAACTACTTTCCCCAGATAAATGACATAATTTTTCTTGCACAATAAGAAGCCGAACCTGTGCTCTGACATGTCACCGTACAGGCAGAAAACATGAACTTTCAATCAATGATCCTGACTTCAGTTTAGAAGATGTTTTTCCAGCAGATCTGTAGAATGGTAATGATAGGGAATTGATTTATTCATAATTTTTTTTAAGGTGTCACATATATGTTAAGAGTTGCATCACAGAAATCAGGTTCAAATGGTAGTCTTGCTTTATATGTTGCTGTTGTTTTTAAAAGTGGCATTAATCAATAGAGGATGACTGCGGCCCGTTAGCTGTGTGTCTAACAACATGTTAATTTCTATGTAATAATTAATTCTTTGAGTGAATTTTTGTAAGAGACTAAGAATTTTGTCCTGATCTCTGTATTCTTGGACTATTGATTGATGATCTTATTTTATGTACTGAATCATACACTGGATTTATACACAGTGTTGGATTCTGTCTAAAGATACTGCAGCCCTTTTTCGATTAATCACTACTTTAACTCACTTCTATCATCCACTACAAACTGTCTCTCTGTGTATCTTGCACCTCTCACCCACCCTTAATGACCTTTAATTTAGCAAAAGGTTACCATGGATTGTATAAAATGAGAATTTGTTGCAGTGTGTGTGTGTGTGTGTGTGTGTGTGTGTGTGTGTGTGTGTGTAGCTAGTCTGCTAATTGATAAAACGCACACTGACACTTTATTTACTACAGCAAGTTGCCTGCCACAGTCATTCACAGCGGTGGATATTGTTTTTTATTAGTTTGTAATATTTTTAATTGAATAATACTGTTTGATTTAATGTTTTATGTTACATCCCCATCCTCACCTTTTCTGTGCCAGTCCCGATACCTCAACACAACAGTCTCAGCACTCTTCCTCTTTGGTCAGTTTACTGGATTAATTAACATTACAAAAATTCTATTGTATTTCCTCTCATTGTTGATTAACATTGTATTTTCATGTTAAATTATTTGTGCAAAAAAACTGTACTGTTTGTATTCTTACACAGTTTACCTCACTTCTGTTTTTGTTTTCGATAATAATCACTCACTCTTTCACTTATTTACTCATCATCTATACCGCTTTATCCTGTATACTGGGTTGCGGGGGGGCCTGGAGCCTATCCCAGGAGACTTAGGGCACGAGGCGGGGTACACACTGGACCAATGGCAGGGCACACACACACACTCAAAAGCTTATTCACAAACTACGGGCAATTTGGGAATGCCAAATATCCTAATCAGCCTGTCATTGGACTGTGGGAGGAAACCGGAGTACCCGGAGGAAACCCACCAAGCACGGGAGAACACACACACAGACCAGAGGCGGGAATCGAACCCGGATCCTGGAGGTGCAAGGCAACAGTGCTAATCACTACGCCACCATGCTGCCCAGAGATAATAATCATAATAATAATCATCTAACCAGCCTTGCACTAATTTATCTCTGTAGCTTCAGTCCTATGATCAGTATTAATGCTTAAATCCTGGTATAAAATAGGATCAACCATAACCCTTTTTGACTTAAAAACAACAAGCATTCTTAACACATTCAAAATGAAATCAATGTTCTCGCCTACACACTCTACACTGTTGTTACCCACTAACCCGAGCTGTTTCTTCCATTTAACTCATAAGCCGTAAAATTTTCTCTCATTTGTCATGTAATTTTTACTTGCTATCTTTTTACTGAATAGCTTTATCATGCTTGAATAATATTTATAATAATTATACTAAAGGGCATGGACACTTTATTTATTAATAGTAATACTATTACAGGGCATTCATCAAGTTTACATCGGGCGTTCTGCTTCTGCCCATCAAAAGTTCTGTGCAGGACATATTAAACCTTTGTTCATGTCTAGCTGAGCAGGTTCATTTACAAAAAAAAGGAAGGAGGCCTGTCACGTAAACATATTTTATGGCATGGCATTTTGTAGGTTTATCTACTGTTCGTTAACATTGTGTCAGCCTTATGGAGAAAAAGGGAACCCCGTCATGAGAGATGAACTATATAGATAGAGGTGATAGTGTGATTACATTGTTGTGGCCGTGCTCGCGTTATGCAGTCATTCACAGAAGTGATATTTCCAGTAAACACTGTTGTTTACGTAAACTACTGTTTTTGCTGTGTTATGTATTTACATGGCAGATGTTGCTTAGAATTTTAAGGCTCATGCATTTGCATTAGAAAAGAAGTCACTTACAGTCAGAGATCTGAAAATGTGTGAACCATACTAGTGGAACTCCTCTCACTAAGTAAATGCAAACCATTAGACACAGCCTTCAGTCGGCACCAGCCACAGCTCCCCACCTCCCCCAACTGGCTTCATTTCCTGTCTGGGTCATTCCACTCTCAAACCCGACACTTTTGATAGTCGACACCAGTCATGCCAAATCTTATCACCACTTTATTACCTTGTCTGTATGAAAAGCTGATAGGCATGAGTTTCTCAGCAATTTTTTATTTGCTGGTATTGCCCATTTAGGTACCCCAGCTGTAATATGGTCAATTAACAACTTGTCATACATTTCCTTTTCAGACAAAGAGCGGTTTAGTTCAATATGCTAAGAAACATTTATCATAATCCAGGAATTTTAAACGTGAAATCAGTTAAATAATTCACATATTAATATAATTAACAGCTTTGTTATAGTTCAGCATTCTAACATGTTTAGTTCTATTCTACAATCTAAAGGTCTCACGTGTTCATATTGGGCTGCGAATGAGCCAAGCTTGTATAAGAGGTACTGAGAATCTCTGGGTAGTACATGTTTTAGTTCTTATCAATGGCAATTTACATTCCGAGCTCTACTTATCAGAGTCTAAAGGCCCTAATGCTGGGATTAGGATATATGGAGAAGGTTACATTACTTACTGCAGCTTAACAAATGCTGCGTAGTTAGTAAGTAATTAATTATTATATTGGTTATTCTAACTTGTCTCAATTATGTATTATATATACTGTATATGGTATATTTTGATGATCCAAAATGTATCCCAGTTTGTTTTGATATTATACAATGCTGCGTTGACCAATACAAGGTTCAGTGTTGTCATTGGGTGAATGTGTGCAATGAAATCAGTCAGATTCATTATTTTTGGATTCTGTAAAGCTACTTTGCAACAATGAACCTTGTTAAAAGTGCTATATAAATGAAACTTAATAGAATTGAATTGAAGACACCTTTGTTTATTCCAGATGATCAGTGTGATCTAGGAGTAGGTTTTAGGCTTTAGGATTAGGCCAGAATTTACATATAGTTCCTCCATTATATGGCTGAATGTTTGTGGACTCCTAACCATCACACCCATATGAATGTGGGTCTTCCCCAAACTGTTAAAACAATGTTCTAAACACACAATTGTCTAAGATGCCTTTATATGCTGTAATGTTACAATTTCCCTTCACTGGAACCATGAGATCTAGACATGCCCCAGTATGACAATGCCTTTGTTAACAAAATGTGCTCCATGTAGACATGGTTTGCCAAGGTTGAAGCTGAAGAACCCAAGTGGCCTGGTGTTTGACCTTAATGTTCTTCTAGCTGAATAGGCAGATCCCAACAACCACACTCCAAAAACATCTCAGAAGAGCAGAGTTTATTATACCAGCCAAGATGGACTAGTGTTAAAACTTTTGCTCATATAGTGTACATGCAATGATTTTATTTTGCGGTAGAGAATATTCAGTGGTGCATATAGCACCATATAGCATCCAGCTAGCTATAGTTATACCACATGCAAGCAATCAGCTCCTGGTGTGTGGCGCAGATGTGCAGGACACAGCACTAATTGGACACTGTTGTCAGAAAGGCATATAAATTAACACGCAGGACCACACATACAGAGCTGCTCTGTGAAGGTCCATGTGATCACTGGCTGCACAAAAGTTGTGTTTGTAACTTAACGAGATGATATTTATGAGCCCATGTGACTAAAAGATCAATACTGATCAATATTGTTGATGAGTAAGTCAGTAATTATTGATTATGCTCTTAGCTGCCTATTTAAAGTCTACATCTGTTGACCATTGTGTGTGTAGATAGCCAGTACTTAAAGTGGGAAACTAAAAAAAAAGGCTGTATAAAAAAAAAGATAATCTCCACTGCCTCTATATACTGTATTTGTATTATGATGTTTTTTTTTTTTTTTAAACAAATGTCTCACATTTAGTATAGATCATTTAATTTATATTAGAACCGGTAGGAGTATATCACCATTTCAGTGCTAATCAATGCTCTACATTTATATAACTATTGATTTCGTCATAAGGGCTGAGACCCTGTCACCAGATGCACCAGAGGAAGATCTATGGGCCTTGTTTACATCTGGGTGTAAATTGGCCCCTCAGGCAAACTGCACCATTTGTTTGTAGCCCGTATTGATGGAGTCCTTCTGGCACGAGTCGTCAGTGTAGTGAAGAGACCCTCATTGGCAAGACAATTGCTCCAACTTCTGTTTGCTATTTAACACGTCAAAAGACCAGTTGAATAGAAGGCAGTGGCTAGATTGTAAATGTAAAGCCTTCAGTAGATGGACACCATTCTGTCAACCCTCTCCCTCCTTTGTTCGCCTACCTCACTGGATTGGTAAAGATGTATGACACAAATAAGAGAGGTTAAAGGGTAAATAAATGAGAGCTTAGAAGGGGGTCGGCTAGAAAGAGTCAAAGTCTGTTTGGTGTTATGAAATCAAAGTAGAATGATTGTTTTCATTAGAATTTAGCTATACTGAAATACATTGTATAGCTATTTAATGGCAGAGAGTGTATAATGTTATAGTACGGCGAAGCAGGGCTGGAATAAAAGAATTAGGGTTTCTGACATCTGTCACTGACCCAGGTCAATCAGCAGCTCGTGTGTGTGGACACACTTTCAATTTGTTCGTTGCCTTTTCAGCTTCTTTAGTAATGGACAGCTACCCATCTGTTCCATCCTGATGAATGGCAAATAAACCTGATAAAGTAAAGTGAAGGCACAGTAACTATAAGTGAACGTAACTATGAGGTCAGTTTTGCTTTTTGATATTTAGCTCTCAGCTAAAATAACTAATTGATTGAAAATAATAATAGAATAAATACAGATAAATATATGTGTATATGTATATATATTTGTTTACACTTGGGATGTTCTTAAATATAAATACATATATTTATTAAAAATTTCAAATGAGTAGATAATATTCTAAACAGATACAAATAAAAGGCACATTAATCTTTTTAGGATCTATTTGAGACTAGATGCTGACTTCACTAGGATCCTGAAGGATGGAACAAATAAAGGTGGATAAGTAGGAGCTTTTCATGAGTGAGCAGTCAAACACAAAGCTTGTGGAACAAATAAAGACAACATTCATTTACATACATTTAGAGCTTTCATTATTTCATCCTTAGTTCCTGTCTGCTCAGGGCTGCAGTGATTTAAATTAGGCTGCTAGTTTTTTTTTCTTTTGTCTTTTTTGCACAATAGAACACATGCCGGTCCAAACAAAAATAATACTGCAGGAATAAAAACAGTCCTCCACATATTTTAGTTAAGATCAATTATGTTGAGGTGAGTCATGTAGTGTTAGGTTCAGCCAGAATTCACAGCCCATTCCAACAGCGCTGGCATTTCGAACTCTGGGTTTTTTCTGGTGTTCTTTTCTTCTGTATTTCCAGAGACATTGTGATACGGTTCATATTTAATAATAAAAAAAAACCCATTTAAGCAAACAAACAGATATGCATATAGATAGTTGTATTGCATTACACCTCTGCAATGTGTCATTTGGAATACCCCAGTTCTTGTTTTTGTTCATTTCTACACACTCTCACATCCTTAAATCAGCTGTTTTTTTTTAGTCTTTATCATGTCATGCCATATACTGACTTTAGTAAACTGCACATGTGTTAAAGCTCTACTAGCGTAACATCTGACTATATAATGGCATTGTTTAAATGCATTACAGCAGTGTCCACACATGAGAGAAAAAGAGGAAATTGATTGTTGTTTTTTTTCCTTTTTAGTCATGAACCATGTATTTCCTGAGTTAGCAGTTGTTTACATAACCAGGGCTGGACTTGTGATGACTTGGCCTCACAGTCATGATTTCACGGTTTTGTCATGTGTGCCACTATGGAAAAAAATTGCAATCACCACAGTTGAACAAGGCCTGGTTTTATCAACTGAACTAATCATGATGTGAAAAACTTTATGTGAAAAAAATTATTTTGTGGTCTACCATGTGAAACATCTACTTCTCAAATTCTCCAAGAGGTTGCGTAGGATCTGTTATTTAATATCATCTTATAGTATTTTGTGTATCCTGTTAGAGGTATTTGACAATTATTTTTATTAGGTCAGGTTAATATTCCATCTCGGGGGCTTTCCAGTCTCAGACATGGTCATTGTGCTAAAGACTATATTGTTGACTTGGCACACTGGGCACAGGTGATTTTCTTTACTCCCAGTAAGCCACTTTGTTTGTTTATTTATTTGTTTGTTTGTTTGTTTTTAGACCATTTGATTCAGAGTCTATTTTGGGATCACTGGGCATGGAACAGGAAATCGCACTTGGTTGTTTGTTCTTGTAATTTAGATGTTATGTCCTGTCACACTAGTGAATGGCTTTGTCGTATTTCCTGTGCTGGGATATACTCGAAACATGCACACATTACGAGGAAAAAACACTGTCTGGTTACAGTGAAAATAGACACAGACTGTTTACATTATGGATATTGGGGTGCCGTAGTATTTGCATCTTAACTCGGTAAAAAAATCACAAGGCGTTCTTCCACTTAGGAAAATGGAAGGGAAATGGTTTGTTGTAGACAGCAGGTAACTAGATAATCAGTTTTGATTCAAGTTTGTACTGATAAATGAACTGTAAGTTATGAGTGCAGAAAACTGGCAGTGAATAGACTGCCGGGTCAAATGGATATTTCTGATCTTTGTCATTTCTAACCTCATCATTCACTTTTTTCATCTCCAGTAACCATTTCATCCTGGGTCAGGGTCACAGCGGAGCTGGAGTCTATCCCAGTAACACCGGGCACAATGTTTTAGAATTCACTCTGGATTAGATGCCAGTGCACCACAGGCCTTCATGCACATACACCTTCACCATCGCCCCCATCATGCTCCTATTCCATCGTATGAAATAATATCATGAAGATGTTGTGCTTTCCGTCACGTTCCATGACGTGAGCAAGGAAACACGTTGAAGTGAGAGGAAGCCCCGATGACAATGCAGTCTCTGATATGTGCAGAACAGATGACAGGTTTGGCTGTTCCCCATTTGGCGAGCAACAACCTCAAGTTTCTTTAGAGTTTAGTTCAACAGGGTTGCATGTTTTGAATTAGATATACGAGAGGCAAAAATATTTTCTATAATATATATCGTATAAATATATTATGTTTAATGTTTAATTTGTGTATCTCAGCATATTCAGTAATGATTTCCTGAAAACTGACCCTATAGTTTCTTAAATCTTCCTAAATTTGGGAATGTTTTGACTGTGAGAAAATGAACGAAAACGACTAAAGGATTCGCAGGAATGTTTTAATGGTTTCCAGGGAATGTCTGGATTCCGGTGTTCTTGCTTATTTTTAAACCCCTGTGGAGTGAGTAGAGTAGTTGGCATCACATTCCCTCATGTGTGGCTGCTGAACCTCAGCTCTGGTTGGCTGCAAATGCTCCATGGCATTCCTTGATGAAGTGCATGGCAAAAGTCCAACCTATCCTACAAACAATCTCTTCCTGAAAGAGTTAGCGAGCACATCATGGATATGATTTTTTTTTTTTTTTTTTTACTCTGTCAAAATGCATTATGAATGAATGTTCAATTGATTTAATCAAGAATAGAAAAGTACACAGTGACTGATTCTATTATAAATAGTACAAAGAATATAATATTCTATTCCTGGATTACTGTGTCAACAAATAGGAGACTGGGGGAAACCTTAGAAGAATGTATTCTTCTGTAAATTGCATCAAGTTCACATTTAGCAAGTGAATCAAACAAAAATATATGACGAGTAATTGTATACCAGCACAATGACTGGAAGGTTAAAAGTTTAATTTCACCCCACCTATACTCAATTAGTGCTTCTGTGTTTGTAGGTTGCACTGAATACAAGAATATGCCTGATGTAAAAATGTGTGGATATTGTTAAGCAAAGAAAATTCCATATCCACCCAATCTGCTTGTGTGAGCTGTTGTCAAGTTTTTAAGAAACATTATTTACAATTTGTTGCAACCATGGTTGTTTTTTCTTATCAAACCAGGGCCAGAAAAAGAAGCACAAGTGTTCTGCAGTCAAACATATTCTGCTGTCACAAAAATTTTAATTGTATCAAATCAAAATTGTTTTGTCATGAAAGAAAAAACCTTATAGTGTATCGAATCGCATCAAGAAAAAAACATCATCCCATCACTACGGTTAAGGGCTGATGCAATTATCAGGAGAAAGCCTGTGCTGCAGAAGAAAGCCTCACCGCTCCAACTTCGCAGTACAAACCTGAGCTCGTGTTACTGCCTGTAAGAAATCCTGCCTTAGCTGACTACTCCAAACTACTAGTATGTGTGCATGAGTATGAGTGGAGTGTCTATTCCTGTATACAAGAGTGTACGTGTCTACTGGCTAGACTCCAAATTCACCACTGTTCTGACTCTAAGCTGTTGCTAAAGACGAACACATGAATGTATGATTAAAGCCGTGTGCTCATGGGGGCTTTGATAATCTGAAAGTCTGCTGAGTAGAGACACATTTGTGTATAAGACTGTGTATCATACCATCATCTGTTTTTGGAATGAATGGTGCTCTTAATGTGTGTACGCTTTCTCTCTCTCACACACACACACACACACACACACACACATAGTTAAATAAATGAGCGGGTCTGGAGTCAACAGGTGTCTGGTGTCAACACTGAGGTTAATGGGCAGGTGCTGCAGTAAGATGAGACCTACTGATTGAACCAAGAAGTTTGGTTTGAGATAAAGTGATACAGCTTTACAAGATATAAGATTCATGTATTGATTGTTTTTTTGCTAAAATCTGGCAGCTGGAACCTACATTTCGGAAAGAGTAGGAAAATAAATGCTAAACTGTGTTTTATGATTGTGTTCTTTGATAGACTTTATGTGTAGCTGGAATTCAACAAGTGTGTGTGGTTGGCCAGAATCGAGCACATCCTGTGGAGCTGGGCACAGGCCTGGACGTGTAATAATTTGTTCCACACTGTCAGCCAAATCCGCACAGACGCTCTTTCAGACGCAAATGTTCTGCATGAATGCTGTGCGTTATGGGACCTGGGGGCATGAAATCTAGATATATATATACAGAACATTTGTGAAATAGAATTACTTCATTATTCTCAGTTGCATTTGAGATCTACATATCCAGCTCGGGTTAGATGAAATATAATTATTATTTTTATCATTATTATGTTATCATAACATTATTTTAGATTTTTAAACAGTTTACAGAAGAACAGAGTTGATGGAAGATTACAGCATACATTTTTTTAATTTAATAACTTAAATTGCTCTATTCATGAGCAGTAGAAGTGCCTAGCTGGTGTTTTCCATGGAAGGTCTGTTGTATGTTTGACTTTTTTTTCCCCCTTCAGCTTGAATTAGATCATTTTGTATTTCCAGACACATATTCTTTTGACCATGCTCTAACATTACCGCTCCCTTATGTTGTGACCCCGGGGCCCTGTGAGGACTGTATCTTGGCCTCTCTCCAGACTTGTGGATGAACAATTATACCATTAACATGATAGAATGTCATTCTAAAGTTTTTCCTTTGTCTTTTTTTTTTCTGCTCTGCTCCCACTCATTCTTTCGCTCGTTACATCCCCAGTCTCCTCTGACATCATTTTTACAAAGAAATTCGTTCACTTCACAGAATCAGATTAAACATGCTCGTGTTCGTTCCTGATATGCCTGCTGTGGAGTGTGCTTGTGTGCTACGAACTGATGTGTCGTGTCTCTCGGCAGGTTGCGGGGAAAGAGTACTCCCTTTGGGATGCGCTCCTGGTGCAGGGAAGAAAAGAAGGACAGGAGGAAATGACAGTGGACGAGCTGCTGAAACATGTCAAGGTTAAAGCAGAACCTCTCAACCAACACCTTCCCACCACTCACACACACATACATACACACAAGCACACTAATCTATTCGAGCTGAACATCACATCAAACCACACACAGATCACTGAAGGCTATCAAGTGCCTAAGCTATTTCATTCCTTCCTTCAGCACCCAGTTTCAAGATGCCCCACTTCCCTAGTGACCCCATTTTCCTTCTCAACAGGGCAAGCTGATACATTTCACAAAAATGCACACACACACAACACTGAAGTTGAATTTTGCAGGGTTTTAAGTTACTTTGAGAGTTCTGACCATCATGAATAAGACAATTTATAGTATGATTTAGAATGTGTTGCTGAAATTCAAAATGCTGTAAATAAGTTAATTATTATTATTATTATTATTATTATTGTTATTATTATTACATAAAAACTTTGTACCATACTTTATTTTTAGTAGTCTATTATGTAATATGTCAGTACCTTTTATGATAGGCTGCCAGAATGACCCATGTGTTTCTGCATCACCTGGACATGTTATGTTGTTTTCTTTAAATTTCAGGAGAAGTATAATTTGACCATCACAGCTCTGTTTTATGGAACTGCAGTGTTGTTCGCTGATTACTCCAATCACACAGATCGACTTAAACAGAGGTGGGGATTTTCTACACATTCCCTTTCACAGTTGCATATATATACCCTACCTCATGCTCTAAGTCTCCTGGGATAGGCTCCAGGCCCCCCATGACCCAGTATACAGGATAAAGCAGTACAGTATAGATGATGAGATGAGGTGAGATTAGATTAGATATACACAGCTCTGGAAAAAAAATAAGAGACCACTGCAATTTACTCCAGAAATCTTCTGGAATGTCATCAAGAGAAAGATGGATGGTCACAAACCATCAAGCAAAGCTGATCTGTTTACTTCTTCGCAAAAAGAGTGGTATAAAGTTACCCAACAGCAATGTGAAAAACTGGTGGAGAGCATGCCAGATCGCATGAAAGCTATAATTGCAAATCGGGGTTATTCCACCAAATACTGATTTCTTAATGTTATTTAGCCAAAGCATTAACACAATTTGTTTGGAAATTATTTGCATTTTGTTTTGTTTGAGTTATTAAAGCTCTGCAAATACTGCATGATCTTGGGTTATTTTTAGTTTAGTGTTGATGTAATTACCTTTAAATATACACTATAAATAACAATAGTTATATTTAGAATTTAGGAGAAATATTGTCAGCAGTTAACAAAAAATTAAACAAACTGTTCATCTCACCAATACATGCACCTGTAAGAAAAAAAAATGTAAGAAATTGATTATTTTGCAGTGGTCTCTTATTTTTTCCCAGAGCTGTATATATATGTGGATATATATATGGATATATATATACTGTATATTGATTCAAAAGTATTATTTGTGAATGCCAATGTACGTAAAAGCCTTCCATTACCTTTGCACATTAGTAAAATGATGTTGACTCGTCTTTAATGTTTTAATTTTATTAATGGAATTGAAATAAGTGTTTAATGGGCTACAGGAGTCAGAATGAATGTAAGTTTAGCAATTTTGGCCGGAATAAAATGTGATCAAAGATTTAGCAGGTTCTTGGGCTGCAGTTATATAATTAAAATTTTAATTTTAATTTAAAAAAATAGAACTTTATTAATCCCAGAGGGAAATTGCTCATTTTTCGCATATCCCAATTAGGAAACTGGGGTCAGAGCGCAGGGTCAGTCAGTTTACAGGGCCCCTGGAGCAGATAGGGTTAAGGGCCTTGCTCAACGGCTCAACAGTGGCAACTTGGCGATGCTGGGGTTCGAACCCCCGACCTTCCGATCAGTAACCCAGTAACCCACAGCC
>JAQMYG010000036.1:23672621-23700230 GCA_030014215.1 Clariallabes teugelsi | reverse complement strand
TGGGGTTCGAACCCCCGACCTTCCGATCAGTAACCCAGTAACCCACAGCCTTAACCGATTGAGCCACCACTGCCCCAAACCACAATGTAGTGTACTATATTCGCCAAGAAGTACATAAAATGTTAAATGTTTTACCATCAGTCACTACTGATCCCCAGCCAGAATCACCATATCACTCATTACACTGTGTGTTACTAATGTATGATGCCACAGAGCTTTATATTATAAAGTTAAAAGTCAATCATGAATTGTATCATAATATTAAAGCTTTTCCATTCCTCACACACATCCACTATGTGCAGTATGTGGAATCTGGAGGTAATGGCAGATCACCACCTTCCTTAGGGACTGTATGTGTCGCAGCAGCTTTTAAAGATGAGCAGCTTGATAATTACCAGTCATCATCTTAACCCTCCCGTCTTTGCACCTGTCGAAAAAGCTCCAGCTTCTGTCAGCGATCCCTTTCCTATCCCTTTCCGGGTATCGTCTTTGCAGACAAACGTGAGGACAAATCAGTCAGAGCCATTTGTAGCTTCTGTACCAAGTGTTGTGCCCTCCCCGCACTCCAACAGGAGCGGCTATATCCTGTCTGCTACAGTATGTTCACACATTTGTGTTCGGCAGTGAATGTGAAAGGGTTAGAGCGGTAACGCCAAGGGAACGCTTATGTAACACCTCATTCAGGAACACACTTTCAGGTTCAGGTGTCCAGTAACTTTCATTTGCTTGTACTCGTAATAGATTTTTCCGAATAGTTTACTACATGGCTGCAGGAAATTCTGCATGGAAAATCAGCAACATAACAGAGACTTCCTCTGTTTTCCTGGCATGATGGTGACCTCCCTCTTCCTCTGTGATCATTTACAGCACAAATATTCTCCATGTGAGCCCAGAATGCAGTTTACAGTGGTAGTAGTCTCCTCCTGAGAGAACTGTTTTGTTTTCTGCAGAGTGTCAAACGTCGTCCAGATGGTCACCAAGACTGGGATTCCAGCTCACAAGCAGATGCTGGAGATCATTCCGACTTTTGCTGAGGATGAGGACTGTGAGAAGGTCCCACCAATTAGGTACCTCTTTAGATGAGGTCAGCAAGAGGGGCAAAGCAAAATAAAGTATCAAGTTGTTCTAATTAATTGAACTTCATATAACCTCTTTAATTAGTTGTTTACACTAATGTTTGTTTGGTGAATTTTCTTTCTCTCTATCTCTTAGGTTTATGAATTTTGAAATATTTTACACGAAGAAAGTAAATGTTTAGTATCTTAAAGATTTATTATTTAAGATTCTGCACTCTATGCAGTTTAAATTCAAGCAAATGTGTAATATGGACCATGTTAACTGTTTTTCCTTTATTGAAGAACTAAAATAGATCAAATGCTTTTGCACACGCCTGTGGGGTCCATGACAGCTCAAGTGCATTTGCCATTAAAGCAAAAAAGGGACCAACCACTAAAAACCTGTGTTAATATTTAAAAGAATCTACATTTTACTTTACAAGTTGCTGTCGGTAATCTAAAATATAATGGGGATTATATGGATAGATAAGGGCCTGATGATTTCTTAACCAAGTATAGTATACCAATAATAATAATCAAAAACAGCAATTTAAATAAAAATAAAACAGGAATTAGATATGGTTGTTGATTGCTTTGTATGCCCTCTACATAGTGAGATACTGTAACAGCTGTAACGATGCTACTTTTCACCTTTTGTTATGCACCTCCTGACACACACCGCATTGAAGCAATGTAAAGACAATAAAAACTACTCTAATCTTGTCTGCTCCGTTTTATTTAAAGGTGTTTTATTTAAGTGTTATATTGTTAGAACTCTTCGTTGTTATCGTATCTTGCATTTGTTCGAGCAGGAGTGTGGGAACATGCATTCTTACAGTAGTAATTATATTGAGAATGGCTGAAACAGTGGAACAGCCAGATCATAGTATGGTCATGTGCATTTTCCCCAGGTTTGTGGGCTTGTCAGTGATGTTTAAGTACAACCAGCAAATAAAATCGCTCTGAACCAGGGCATTATTACAGCTGTGTACCATATGTTTTATCCTGTACAGCATCGAAACGTCTTAATAGCTGATTTTCAACCTTAAATCATGCATATTGCTTGATATGAGTTAGTGTCATAGGATGGCAAATATTTTATGGCACACTTATTCTTAAATCTGAAACTATAACAAATGCATTTTTAAAAGCCATTATAATTTACCAAATGAAAGTCTTATCAGAGCTTTCGGCAAGGATATGTGTATCTCCACTGTCAGTGCTTTATAATGTTAGTAAGATTTTGGGCAGAAAGAGGACAAATGACTTTGGTTCCTACAATGCCTACAATGGAAGTGATAACTGGATCTCATTAGTTTCAAGGACATTCCACAATATTACACTACTATATTATACTATATTACATAACTATAAATGTTTATGTCATTTAATAAAAAATAAAATGAGTATCCAGTCAGAGATATAAAAGGGTATGCTTTGGGGTGGTAATCAACCTCAGCTTCATGTTGAGCCACATCACTCCCATTCACCCCTTGTGGGTTTCTTTCATGTAACATTACTTTATTCTTCACATACTGAACGTCTACTCATCAGACCATTCATTCATGCCAGAGGATGAAGTTGAAATCAGTGATGTGGTCTACTTTAACTCAAACTAAGTCTAAACTCAACCTTCTAAAAGACCTCAACATCTGAATCTGTTTTAAGAGAATCATGTGTACGCGCGTGTGATGGATTGTATTTTTTTTTTTTAAAGAGGTTAAGTGAGTTTGTTCAAGGTTCAAGCTTTATTTCTTACCATCTGGACCCAGTAGACTGATCCAGCCGAACTCCCCCCAATCTCAGAGCACACAATGAACTTCTTACTGACGAGCCACGCAGGAGTGCAAAAAAACTCCACTACAGGCATCTCTGATGAGGTGTTGACATGATCATCCTTTTCATCCTTAAACGTAAACAAAACTGTGGGGTTCCCTTCTTCCTTTGAAACTTGTGGCCAAGCAGATGAGCCATCAGCAGACCTGACATGACCACTGGTTTAATTACATTAGCACACAGCTGCAGTGGCACAGTGAAACTAACAAACAGTTGCTATGACAGCTGTGTACATACATTTCACAACTGTAATTTCAATTGTGGCCTTTTTCCCTCCATGTATGAATAAATGAAATTGGTTTGTTATAGGTACACATGGGCGGCACAGTGGTGTAGTGATTAGCACTGTCGCCTTGCGCCACCAGGGTCCAGGCTCGATTCCCGCCTCTGTGTGCGTTTGCATGATCTCCCCGTGCTTGGTGGGTTTCCTCCGGGTACTCCGGTTTGCGCCAGGAGTCCAAGGACATATAGATTAGGCTAATTGACGTTCACAAATTGCCCGTAGTTTGTGAGTGTGTGTACTCTGCGATGGATTGGCACCCTGTCCAGGGTGTACCCTAAATCTTCTGGGATAGGCTCCAGGCCCCCCGCGACCATGAATACAGGCTAAAGCAGTATAGACGATGAGTGAGTGAGTAGGTACTTAGAGCTGTTCATGTCAGTCTGCACACATGGGCTTATTTTCACCCTGTAGCATTGATAGTGTGAAGTATTATACTACACTGCCTAGCCAAAAAAAAATAGTTTCTGTTCCTGAAGGGTTGAATTATTGCACTGCATCAAGCAAAGAAAACATTCAAATGACTGGAACTGGGTTAAGAACTGCATTATCCAATGCATTATTAAAAGTGTATTGGTGAACGGTCATCTTCGCAGAAGAAATGTAGACAGTAGAAATCAAAGACATAGTTAATAGTGAGTTGTGTCAAGAACCCACAGGATAAGGACAAAAGAGCTGTGGGCCGACAAGACAATCAATTGATAGTGTGACTATTGGAGCAATGGAAAAGGGTCCAGACTGACCCCATTCCTGAGTGATAGGCATTTTAGGGTGAGATGGAAAGCACATGGAAGATGCACCCATCATGTCTATTGTCCAATGTACACGCCCAAGCATAAGTGTAAATCTGCTATAGCACAGACACAAGCCTGAACTTAGACAAGGACTATAATCAGTCATTAAAATGACTGATTATACCAAATCAGATTCCATTCTCATATCATTGACATAATCTGCTTATTTCTGTGAATGTTGTGTAGATATTAGAATGCATAAGGATTTGGAAAGTACTAATGATCCCAGTGTTTCAGGGGACAAGCTTCACATGCTTAAAATAAATTTTCCAACAGTCTTTGTAGCATTATCCAGAAACTTTTATTTTACTTCACATGTTATTTACACATACTTTTATTTAAAAAAAAATATGTATGCACACTCTCATCCAGTCTTAAAGTCCTTCATTATGGGAAGGCCTCAGATATAGCCAATAATGTCATTGCATATAAAAGGCTGTCTGCTTCCACTCTTCATGAGGGCACTGAACTGGTAAAAATCTGTTTCCAGCTGATGCAGCCCAGTGTGTGACTGGTGAAAGAAGGGCTTTGGAATCTGAAACCCAACAGGACATGACATCCTCTTTGTGCAAGGCTCTGCAGACTTTCCTCTTCCTTCTATTCCTTTGGACATGATAGCTAGTTTCCGTCTCACGTTAACCAGAAAGTCTTTGGCGAGTTTGCTGCTTGGGTTGGGCTTTAAATCGGTCACGTCAGGACACTCAGGAAGGTCCATCCAGTTTTTAATGAGGTCTGCAAAGCTGTTGTCTCCCAGCACGAGAGGCTGCCTGTTGCGGCCTCTTGTCAACAGGGATGTGGTCCAGTCCTCAGGTTCACTAGCCTCAAATGACGTCCAGCGTTCCAGACACGCATCCGAGGTCGATTTGGGACGAATACGGTTAGTGCGGACACAGGCAGAGGATGAAACGCGCACATTCCTTGTCCGCCGCAGAACCACACCCTCGTCCTGCCAAGAAGCCTCAGAATATCCTGAATCGAAGTCCACGCTCTTCTCACTACAAGGCGAACCTTGAGGCAGATGTCCGACTGCATCTTCCTCATCCTGTTCTTCCTCCAATGGACTCGCCAAACAACAAGCCGAGTCATAAGTGCTGCCATCGCTGGACTGGGAGATCCGAAGACGGGCCAGGCGTTCCCGCTGTTGCGCTCTCCGATGGCAAGCTCGTGTCACTGCATACGAGCATTTCTTTGGTTCACCTGGCTCCTGCAGCTTCTTCAGGTCTTGCATTGAGCGTATCATGTACCGCATCTGGTCCCTGAAGCAGTCACCCGAATTCCGCACACACAACTGTTTAAAAGGAGGACAAAAAGAAAGGAGGGTTTTTAAAACAAAGCAGCTTCAGAACATATACGTCCATTACATGACTAATCTTTTCCATTGATTCACATTAAAGGAGTTCAAAGTTAGCTAGTACTTTAAGCAGCTGCACTTAACAAGCCTTAGAGCAGATAACCACAGAACATTTGGCATCCATATAAAGACAACCAGACATTTAGTAGGAGAAAAGTTAAACAACAGTGAGAGCGTGTAAGATTCAGCGCACAGGGAATGGAGTCATATCCGAGTCGGCTGTGGGAGCAGGATGTGAGCACGATATCCCCCTGCCTCCTCGACAGGAGAGGAAAAGGTGGAAGAAAGTAAAGCATGACAAAGCCCTGTACCACATGCCCGCAGGTCATTAGGGGAAATGACATCACTTTTTACACTGTAAAATGCAGGTCATAGTTCATAGTGAAGAATAGATTCTTGATTTAAGACTGGGGGGCAAAAACAGCACTCAATCTAATAACAACACACACACATATATATATATAATTTAAAAAGTTTTGAACAACAACAAAAGAAAAACTTTAAATCCAAATACACTCTTGACTCATGAGAATTGATTTCATATCACATGATCGTATCTCTAACTAATCAACAGCTCTGAAAATAAAAAGCAAAAGAGGGCTGCTTTTCTAAACTCTAGATCTGTTTTTCTTTCACTTGCAATTATGTGCCACTGGTATTTTTGTAGAAAGTCAGTGACTTGCATCATTACAGTTAGTTTACAGCCCGCGGTGAGACTTGAGGCACAGTTTGGAGACCACTCAGGGCTGTTATCACAGCTGTGAGGAATTAACTATTTGGCTCTAAAAGAGATCGAACCAGCTGTGGTTTACAACAGCATAAAATTGATACGGTTGGGTGGAGGATATTTAATGAATCTCAAATGCTTTCTTTCCCAATCATTCACACACATTCAAAATTTGTACTTTTACTTAAAATTGATTTTTTAAAATTACTTTTAAAAGTCCCAACATAAAGAAACTGACAGACTAAAGTCCAACTTGTCTCGCAAGTGAAATCTAGCTTAATACTGCAGTGTGCATCACAGGATAGAACTGTAATGAAGTCTGAGTTATGAGAAAATATTTTGCGGTTATAATTTGACCAGATGCTCTTCATTAACTGGTGATGATGCCATTATTCATCCAACCACAGAAACATCTGTTTAAAATGTGTTTGAATACTCCAGCCTTCTAAGACATTTGTATTGCAAAAGTAAAAAATATTTTTGAAGCTTTATATTGCCCTGCAAATAACTTACAAGTAGGGTTGTTGTTCTACCATTTGGTGATTTGGTGAGCCTAACAGAATAAACAACCTGTGTGTGTGTGTGTGTGTGTGTGTGTGTGTTAGGAGAAATAAGAATATATGCCGCAGGCTTGAAATTTGTTTTAGCACAACACCATCAAATATGAATAAATATAAAAAAATAAGTTTTAAGCAAGTTCAACATGCAGTATCTTAAAGTTAGACACTTACCATTTTGTTTCTCTCCTGAATATTATATCCTCTTAAAGTCTGGGGGCAAAAGAAGAGCAAAATCAGGCATTATTTCAATTATATCCAAAAATAATAATAGGTAGTAATGTTAAATCAGTCATCGAGCTGCTCTGGAGTGTAAATACTAACTCGGATATCTCGCAGTTCGGTGACTGTGAAGTTCTCAGCGTATCTGCAGTAACACACACATACACACACACTCACACTCCTGCTCCCCTTCAACCTTCAGAGCGCGTGCAGCTGCGGGAGCGCGCATTTCAGCGCATCGTTCGTCTGCAGCTGCTTCAATTTCAGCCAATCAGAGGCGACCGTGCTGTAGCCAGCCAATCAGCAGCGAGCTGAAACGTGAGCCAGAAAATAACACTTTCTCACCTCGACAAGAAAAAAAATCAACACCTTTAAATGAAGCGCGTGACAGAAAAACTTTTTTTTTTATCTAATAGGATCTAAACAAAAATGTTTCACAGAATAATTTTGTCAGCTCATTTTAATTTGGTGTGATTTGGTATGATTTTGTTTTAAAACGATGAATTAATTAGAATATAATTTTATTTGCGTGAGGATTTTATATTTCAAGAGTGATATTCAGTGCAAAGTGCAGTGTGCGTTTAATATAAAATCTATTTTAATTTTTTTGGATTTAGAAGATTTTATTCAAACGAACATTTAATACGCTAACTATATTGAAAAAATAATTAATTAACTGTACCTTTGTTTTTAAATTAATTAAACACTTAGCAAATTATTTGGACATTTGGTCATATGGCAGGTTGTGTGTTTTAATCGTAAATTGTTTGAAATTATTGTTTTAAAGGTAGCTTTAAATAATTTCAGTGCTTTATCTGGACATCGGGATTGTGTGAGGTTGCTAATTTATATTGTTAATATAGAAAACTGAAACAAAACCCTATTTCGAATAGATTAACTTGATTCAAAAATGTAAATCGCAATAAAAGTAAATCTGCAAAATATGCCTAATATATTTTATGATGATGATGATGATGATAATAATAATAATAATAATAATAATAATAATAATAATAATAATTATTATTATTATTATTATTATTATTATTATTATTATTATTATCATCATCATCATATTTTACTGCTCACACTGAAAGTCGTCTTTATCTTGTAAGGACTCTAAATGCAAGGCTGGGTTTTATATGGAAAATGTATAGCAACTCTACAAAAGTAATAGTAAACACAAATTGAATGTTAGCTTTGTTTTCCTTATTTCCTGTGTAACGTATTGCCTCGAACCTGCACCAGGAGGGACTTTTCATAAACAGAAATGTGAAACGGACACTGACTGCCACCCTGTGGCTTTCTGCTGCTATTGCAGCTAAACTCAGGATGCTGCAACTCTTCACACATACCGTGACACATACAGTACAGGGCTTCTCAAAGTCCGGGTCCGACCGCACGGCCAGTCAATCCGGAGCCACACCCTTAAATAGGAATGCAATAATACAATGTAATGAAGTGTTTGTTTCCTATCTTGAAGTAAAAATGTTATATTTGACAACAAACAGTTTTGTAGTCTATTTGGCGATGCTGGTCAGAGATGAAGTTTAAACGTATCTGCAACGTATTCTTTGTCTGGTGTCATTGTCATGGCAAAGTTAACAGTCAGCGATTACTGAGTTTAACGTCACAGAGTGTAAGGGATGGCTAACATGCAACTGTTCACAATTAGCCTTCATAACATTTGCATGCTAAATTTAAAATTTCATTTTCTTTTTTTTTTTTTACTTTTACTTTTAAGCTGAAACCTATTTTGAATCTTTCTGACACCGGAATGCTTGTTGCTTTATACTGTAGGTGCTTCAGTTTAAGTATCTGATTGCAGTCAGTGGCACTGTTTTCCACAAAAGCTTGCTTTTTAAGTTATAAGGACGTTTAATCAAAGTCATTTGCTTATTAACAATCTTTCCAGAGCTTTGGCCTAGAATAGAAATCAGATTCGGACCTTTGCATATAAATATGAGATCCTAGAGTAAAGACTCATAGTCTCAAAATACTCACTAGATAGTATGTGTTCATCTGTATCTTCAGTGTACTTTATTATTTTTATTTCTATTCTTTTCTTTTTAAGTGGTCACAAGTAGATATTTTTTATGTAGACTTAATGGATAAATCTGGAACAATGCAATGCAACTGATTTACATAATTATTTGCCTTGAAGGGCAATAAATATGAACTGTTTATAAAAACATCATCCATCTATCTGTTCGTGTATTATATTTTTTATATCGCTTACCCTGTGTAGGGTCATGTAGTCCTGGAGCCAATCCCAGGGAACTTAGGGCACAAAGCAGGGTGCACCCTGGATGACGTGCCAATTCATCACAGTGTTCATAAACAACTAACAGCAATTTCACTTCCCAGACCGAATGACTGTCCCTCATGAACAGCTAATGGCTCTGCCATTTAAATGCAATCAACTGACACTTCCACCATATCGACCTTGAACGACTAGAGGTTTGCATTTGAATGCTGATGCTCATCATCCCAACAGACTGCACACAAAACAAGACAAACTGTTAAAGGATGCCTGCGAAGTGCAACTGGCCTTTCAGAATGGGTGATTTTAATCTCTTGTTAACAGACCATGCTGCTGTTGTCAACACTTCAGGACCGTTCACTGACTTTTTTTAAAGAGGAACATTAAATCCACTTGAATAAGTACCTTATGGGTGAAAAAATAGCAAACAAGTCATTTCAAAGTGATGTTATCATATACTGAATGATATTTGTAATATTCCACCGGATTTAATCTATATCATTACCATGGCCCAAAGTTTTCATTCAGATTTAATCTATATCATTAACATGGCCCAACTTAAACCCAGTTGTGGGTCTTCTCCAATTTTTCGGACAAGACCCCAGTACACGGTTGAATCCTGATGTTTCAAAATAAATGTAAAAGAAGATGAGTGACCATCGTAAAGCCGCAACCTCCGTCACACTGAACACTCGCAGCAAGAACTGAAATGCTGACTGTATGCCAGACCTCCTCATCTTACATCAGTGTCCAAACACTCTAATGCCCTTGGGCTGAATGAGCACATATCCCACAACTCTCACTTTAGATTTGTCTGAATCTGATCCTGAGAAATCATTTGACCTTGCCTTGACAGGCACCAGTACTGCTCTTTATACACTACCTGAATCCAATGGATTTTTATAACCTTGATTTGCAATGCATGCTGTTTTAAATTAGCATTTTTATTCATTTTCTTACTTCTTTGAAAACTATTACTTGTACATCACTTTGTTCAGATTCTGTTTTAGATGTTATTTTAAAATAAATTGAATTGAACACTGAATTAATTTGAATTGATAATTTAGACTGCAACTAAACTGTTTCTCATATAATACCCTGTCTATTGTGTCACTTTTCACAATTACTATATATGTTTATTCCTGAGGCTATTGTTTTGTCATACTGTACCCCAGTGTATGCATATAGTACAGCGTAGGTGAAAAGTAACTGAGCATTAAAAATTGGTAATACAGTCCATATTTCTAATACAAATGTATTGAAACAAATTGTGCATGTACTTTATTACTGAGGAAAATAAAAGCACATCTTTAAATTTCAACTCAGGCACCAGTGGTGTCAACCAGTTTCCTCAAACGGCCAGGGATGGAATGCATAGTGTTCTGAAGGAAGTTATTTGTCATATTCCTGAGAACCTCCTAAATCCGTGCCTCCAAGTCCTCCAGTGTGTGATGCTTTGTTCTGTACTCCTCCTTTGCGTTGCACCACAGGAAAACAATCACACAGAATGAGATCTTGGAGACCATTTTTGAGATCGGTGTCATCTCAGCCATTGTCCAGGTCTAAAAAATACCGGTCTAAAGATGCACACACAGTAAAAGCAAAATGGAGTGGTGTGGCGTAGGGTGGTGCTCCAGTGATGCTACAAGTTCTATAGTCATTAAATATGCCTTGTTAATTTTCACCCACCCTGTATAATAATAATATTATAGAAGGTTAAATGAATAATATTCTCCCTGTTAACACCCTTGATGAGTTTGTGTATAGGGCAGTGGTTCAAAGCCCTTTATTTTTCCTCAGATTGCATCAAAAAAAGAAAAAAAAGAGAAGAAAGGCAGTGTATCCTGGCCAAAAGGACTGCAGTAGAGGCTTGGCAGATCTTTGCTAGTAACCAGAAAGTTCCAAGTTCAAATCTAAAGACTGATCCATCCTGAGGCTCCACTTTGCTACTTCTGCAATTGCTAAGAATTTATACTCAAGTGTCCATTATTGAACACCTGATAACAGTGTAAACAAAATTTTAAGGTTAAAAATAATGATTTGACCAAATGAGGATGAGCTCTCTTTTGAGTCTGGTTCCTCTTAAGCTTATGTCATTTTAGGGAGTTCTTCCTTTGCCATCATGACCATTGGTTTGTCCACCAGATACACATTCACAAATTGTTGTTGTTGTTGAAATTGAACAAGACACAGTTGTTTTTATGATGGCGCTAAAGTCTAAGTGGTGTGGTATTCATCATGTATGAGTGCTGAGGTTGCTCTTATAGTTATATAATCCTACCTGCCTGCCTGATTTGTAAATGAGGAATCAATTACTTTAACAATGTAGATTAAATGCTACAATAAAAAAAAAATGAAAAAAAAATGAATTAAGTAAATGTCAACAAACATTAAGAAACTTTAACATTAACAAAAGTAACCAGGCAGACCACAGAGTATTTTTTAAATTAGCAAAACAGGGTCATAGAAGCACATTGTTGGCATGTTGATGCCAAAAAACATGATCTACACTTTTGCTTGTAAGTGTTTTAATTCTTTTAACACACTTTTCACTGGTTTTGCTCAAGGACACTGCATAAACAAACAGCAGCTTAATGACTACATAATAATAATAATAATGTAGTGCCCTAGTTTAGGGCTTAAATATTATTTATTTAAGGTGTTTTCTGTTTTAGTAGGTATTATTCAAATGTTTAGCTTCGGTTAAAAATTCTGTTTTCAAATTACAAATTCTGTTTATAATATGTAGAGCATTGTAAACTACTTAATGTTTCTGGAAAATAGAAAAGTAATGGGGTTGTGATTAACTGAAAAATTGTAGATGCTTCTGGAGTACATCTTTATTTTTTATTTTTTTCTTCTTTGTGCTGTGAGTGGTCTAGACAAATGTCAGTCTTTTGTGCTAGCGATTAGTAACCTCTAGGGTAGCCTATCGGGTTTGAGTGGAGGCGGGGTTAAACGGCAGCGTGGTGCTGGAGTATTTCCACGGAGAGGAGTGGAGAAAAGGGGGAATGTATTTTCTGAGAAACAAACAAACAAAAAGAAAAACTAATCCCTCCGTGCTTGAGTCGATGTTTTGGACAGAGAAGAGAAAATTAAAACACTAAGAAGGTACTGTAACATAGTTGCATGCTCGGCAGGATTAAGTGTGCTAGCGGGACTTTTTGAGAAAGAGTTCTAAAAGAAGGGGCGGAGTCTGTTTGTGAGGAGCACGTGCGGCTCCACTGTTCGTCTGCTGTTCGATATTCGTTTGATATTCAGCTTTTGCCGCCGTCTACATGCAGCATGAAGGTTTGGAACGAATATTGGGTCTTGTGATATATGTTCACCTATTTGACTTAAATGTATTTCAAATAGGAACGGTCACATTTCAACAAGCTTGTAGTCGATATAAACAAAAGTATTTATTTTGGGAGGCGCAAAACCCCGTTAAAATCGGAACTGCAGTCGATCATTAAGAGATATTGGCAGATGCCTCTTACACAGCTGTACTGCAGCTGAAGTGTATGAATAATCAAATTATTATTATTATTTTTTTTTTTTTACAATAATCAATTAAAGAAGAAATCCATTGCACATTTGCCCATAACTGTGCTATGCCTCTCTATCCCAGCAGCATGGCACAAGAGCTCTTTCCCCAATTTAACCCTTCTATTTATAATTATATTTATTTATTGCAAAATAAAATCAATTCGCACAATAATCAATTAAACAACAAATCTGTTGCACTTTTACCCATAATTTCTTGTGATATGCCTCTCTGTATCCCAGCAGCATGTCACAAGAGCTTTTTCCCCAATGAAACCACTCTATTTACAGTTATATTCATTTATTGTAATTTTAATAAATTATTGGCTCACTAATCAATTAAACAAATCTGTTGACTCTTTTACCCATAATTCCTTTTGTGATATGTCTCTGCCTATGTCATAAGAGCCTTTTCCCCAGTTAAACCCCTCTATTTAGAGTTTTGTATATGTATATACAGTATATGTGAAACTGTCCCCGGCCCCCTGATGTTGAGGGGCTCAGCACTCAGGCCCGATTCTGCCAGGAGGAAATGGATTTTAGCCAAGCCTAACCATAACTTTAATCTATAAGCCCCTAGCATCTAACCAAGATGCCCCCCCAACGCCTAAACTTAACCACCCCAAGCCCTAAACCTAACGATATCACAAGAGGAATTATGGGAAATAGACCAATGGATTGGTTGGTTAATTGATTATTGTGCCAATAATTGATTAAAATTACAGTAAATGAATATAACTGTAAATAGAGGGGCTTAACTGGGGGAAAAAGCTCATGTGACATGCTGCTGGGAGAGAGAGGCATATCACAAAAGGAATCATGGGTAAAAGTGCAATGGATATATTGTTTAATTGATTATTGTGATAATTGATTAAAAAGTCAATGAATATAACTGTAAATAGTGCGGTTTGACTGGGGAAAGAACTCTTGTGACATGCAGCTGGGATAGAGTGAGGCATATCACAAGAGGAATTATGGGGGGGGGAAGTGCCACATATTTGTTGTTTGTTTGATTATTGTGCCAATAATTGATTAAAATTACAATAAATGAATATAACTGTAAATATAGGGGTTTAACTGGGGGAAAAGCTCATGCTGCTGGGATAGAGAGGCATAGCACAATTATGGGCAAATTTGAAATGGATTTCTTCTTTAATTGATTGTATGTGATGAAAAAATGATTATGCAATCAATGATAATAGAAATGTGACAGTTCCTACTTGAAATACATTTAAGGCAAATAGGTGAGTATATCACAAGACCCAATATTCGTTCCAAACCTTCCTATAGCATGTAGACGGACGGCAAAAGATGAATATCAAACAGCAAACGAACTTAATCTAACCAAATAGCTACTGTAAGTGTCTGCACCTAAAATTAATTTCCTGAACTGTTTCCTAACAGATAACTTCAGCTAACATGTTTTCTTTTTTATTATTCTTCCATGGTATTAGTCACAATACTTTCCATTAGATTTTCTTTGTTAATTACTATACTCTATTTAACGTAATGTAATGTGAATGACTAAAGGAATCTATATGGTTATTTCTAACTTTTTTACTTGCCAATTTATTGTGATATATTAACTATTTTTAATTCTACAAAAAACAAACTAAACCAAAGTGATTGAAATCTATAATCCAAACCAGTATTAGTCATGTGTAAACTGAAGTTATTGCAGAGTATATAACTTAGTGTATTGCAAAGCTCAGGAATATTTTACAGTTCTTATTTCTTCATACAAAATAGTGTTTTCAGGAAAACTTTTAGACAAAATAGAAGCAAAATACAGTTCACAGTTGTGAAATCAAGTTTTATTTTCAATAAAACATTTCATGGCATTTTTATATTAATCAGATGGCGGTCACGTTTTTTTATTGTCTGCTAAAAGCACAAACCTCATGTTTAAAATCTTCATTAGATACCGCAAACTGAAATTGCTCTAAATTCTACAGACAATGTGGAAAGAAACAGAAGTCAAGGCACAAAACAGAATGAAAGAGTTGGGGCAGGAACACAAAGGGATGAGCGAAGACAGTTATGCATCTTACATATTAGTCACAGTTGTACAGTGCTGAGCAAAGTGAAGCTAGGATTTGAGAATGTTAAACGCGTTAAGACAAATTACTGAGAGCGTGTCGCACTGTGGCTGAACCAGAGCAAGCTATTGGTTCTTTTTATTTGATAATCATCATTCATTTTAAATGTGGTCCATCACACAGCACATCATACAGCTAAGCCAGGAATGTGGAATCCATGTGTAACTAGTAGGGGGGAAAAAAAGACCAAAGCAAAAGTTGAACTGATCCCGATCTGTGCTTACATAGCTTTTACAAAAGACATTACACAGGAACGTTTATTAAGATTCACACATTTGTTAAAGAAAAAGAAATTTTATTTATCAAATATTTTTCTCCCCCCCATTCTCTTCTTTTGCGCTGTCGTACTCAAAAACAAAAGTCAAGGTGGAAAGACAAAAACTATTTGTTGCCTTTTTAAATCTAAAGAAAATAACCTCATAATATTTACAAAAAAGGAATAAAAATTAGGTGACTTGTGGGATTATGCAACTCTTATGTGGCTCTTCCCCCCCTCCCTCTCTCCAAAAGGTATTAGATGAAAATTCAGCTTTTGTCTGAATGGCTGTAGGCAGTCTGGCATTGTGATGTCCAGCGCTAATGCAGGTGCACCACACAGCTGAGCTCTTCCTGAAGAAATATGAGAGAGGAAGAAAAAACTTTTTAATATATAAATACATATTGAAACTTTTTTTTTTTTGGAGAATGTCAAGTTGATTGGCTAACATTTCTGTGAACTCCGTAAGTGTGTGTACCTTGGCATGTTCCCTGACTGTCATTAGAAAAGCCCGCAATCCTTCAGGTTGTTTTTGATGATGACATCGGTGACAGCATCAAACACAAACTGCACGTTCTTGGTGTCGGTGGCGCAGGTAAAGTGGGTGTAGATCTCTTTTGTATCCTTCTTCTTGTTCAGATCCTCAAACTTGGTCTGGATGTAGCTTGCTGCTTCGTCATATTTGTTGGCTCCTAAAAAACGGGAACAGGAAGATGAGGAAAACATCAGCATGAGTGTAATGCTCAAGCAAGCCAGGTGCTAGGGAAGGAAAAATAAACTCTAGAACTAGTGGGCACCAGTCGACAATAACTATGAAATTTAGGAAGTATATAAATCTTAAACTAAAAATCAACCATATACTTCAGGTCACAACTACAGAGTACAGCTGAAAAAAGTAGACCTTAGTATAATACAATTTTATCTGGGTCAAAAGTTGCTTAAAAAAAATACAGATAGATAAACAAATTTAAACAAAGGAAAACAAACTAATGTTGCCCAGATTTAAACAACACACATCTAAAAATGCTAAATATTTCTCTTCTGAAGTTGTAAACAAAATGCATATTCAGATGCAAAATGAGACAAATGTCTGCCAAAAGGCAGAAATGTAAATGTAACTTTTATAAGAAGGATAACTTGATAAGAAGGATTGCTATCTTAGCTACAGTACATGCAGTGTGGGTGTGTTATTAACTAATCTTCAATTGAAAGCTAAGTAATACCATAATAAATAATAATAAACACCACCATTATCTGCGATATTAGATAACACTACATACAGACGATGATCAGATGGCACACAGCTGCTCCTCAACATTGCTAACAAGAAAAGTCGGCACTAGTCTTACAGACCTGTATACTCAGGAAAGCAGATGCTCAGAGGGCTGCGTGTGATCTTCTCCTCAAACAGATCCTTCTTATTGAGGAAGAGGATGATTGAGGTCTCTGTGAACCATTTATTGTTGCAGATGGAGTCAAAGAGCTTCATGCTCTCATGCATACGATTCTATATATATATAATATAAAAAAAAAAGAAAAAACATGATAAGGGAATGTTTAAAATCAACAACACCTGAGATCTAGCACAATGAAGTGGCCACAAGGGGGAGCCCCCTTCATGCTTATTTTAACTGAACTACAAACACTCAGTGGTCACTTTAATATAATCACCTGTACAACTGGCCATTTCATTCAGTTATCTATTTAGCAGCAGCACAATGCATAAAGCAGATACAGGTCAAGAGCACGAGTTAATGTTGACATCAAACATAATTAGGATAAAGTCTGATCTCTGTGACTTTGAGATGTACTGTTTGGTTCGAGTATTTCACAAACTGCTAGACAGTTATTTAACTAGAAAGTTATTTATTCATCCCCTCTCTTTAATTGTCCAATTTCTATTAGGGTTTTGTCATGATAGCCTCAGATTCCTATTGGCTGTCTCAAGCAGAAAGTCTTTCATTGTTGTAATCCATCAAATGTAAATTTCAATGTTTTGTGCATGCTGATATACTGTTCTGCTCACCACAGATGTAAAGAGTGAGTTTTTATTATTTTAGTTGTCATGTTTACTCACAGCTTAAATCATTCCTAGAAGATCAGCAGTTTCTGAAATACACAAACCAGCCCATCTGGCACAATATCCATGCCATTATCAAAGACACAATGATCACACTTTTCCTTCATTCTGATCAGAGCTCTTGACATGCATCTGCATTTTCCCCCATACACATGAATAGCTGATTAGATAAATGGTAAGACAGTAAGCATAGCTATGGCGCATGCTCTATCGCGCGAGTTCCTAATTGTAACATACAAGACAAATGTATCTCACTGTTTGCCATGAACAAGCACCAAGCCATAGACCTAAAGCCAAGTGCTGTTAGAAGTCAAAGCGCTATTGTCCTCACCATCTCTTCATCCTCAGCCAGCATCAGGTCATAGGCACTTAGAGCCACACAGAAGATGATGGCAGTCACTCCTTCAAAGCAGTGGATCCATTTCTTCCTCTCAGACCTCTGCCCTCCAACATCAAACATCCTTGAGACAGAGACAGACACAGAGAGAGGCGCATTGTCCTTGCTCTTTAACATTAAGATTTCATTAAGCACATGGGCTAGAAAAAAAAGCATTACGCTACATTAACAGCAAGCTCCTACAACCTCAGCATCCAGGTAATGATGTCATCCAATACAATGGAGACATTTCACAACTCAATTATGGCCATCCTTCATTCTGGGTGTTTTAAAGCACAGAGTGTATAATACACACTTGTACTGATTTGATATCTGCAGTCCATCTGTCCAGACAATAACTGAGCTTTTATTACTGCTACCAGGAGACAACTTTCTAGGGTTACACGAGTGGAACAAATGAAGAAGCAACATTTCTGACTTGCTCTATTGATCATGATGTATTATTCATTTTATAAAACAGAAGAGGTGATGGAATGAGGGTGGCACAGCACTGGGCTATTAGAGCTTACTTTATTTCCCCTAAATCATACTAAATGTCTTAATACCTCAACGAAATACCACTTGTACAACTATAGGCAAACTGACAGATACATAAGTGCCGACATTGCTAACAAGTTCGGTTGTAGCAAGCAGACGGAGACAGAAAGGAAAAAAAAAAAAAAAAAAAAAGGCAACAGAATTTTTCACGCAATGGACAGGACGATCAACTGCTGCCATGTTTGGATTATAAACACTTCTGATAAGCCTACTTTATACAACTGCTTTAAAATGAACAGAAGCACATGTCCAGTCTTCCAATGGATTCCATGTCAGATCTACTACTTAATACATAATAAACATCACGCACTCTTATCACTAAACACACTTACATAAATGCCAAAACTTCTTCCATAGACAACTCATTTTCAAATTCCCTTGCTAACCTCTAGTCATGTAGTGTAACTGATTATGTGATACCAGCGAGAGGTGAACAAAAAACCAACAGTATGTTGCTTCTTGGCAAGTGTCAGTTTGCAGGAACTATAGGGTGAACATCAGCAAATAAACAGGATAAAAAGGGAAAATTTGCTAAATAATCCTTTTAATTGATTAAAAAAAAAAAAAAATCATAATGCTGTCTTTATCCTTTTCTATTGGTTTACAAGTTCACCTCCATAAAGTCACAGTGAAGCAGGATGAACAGCTGACAAAAACAAATGAGTCTCATATCCGGTGTCCTTTCCCCTACAGAGAATGGCCATTTCCTTCACACTAATTTTATTCATATTTGTTCTGACCACAACTTTAACCAAAAAAGCAGCAACACGCAGTTTATCACGTGGCTTGTGCATCGAGGTCAAAAATAAACCCTCGAGTTAAATCAATGCGGTTGGCACCTGAGCAGAAGCACAGAGAGAAAGACGAGTATACACGTGGACACGAGAGAAAGAGCAGACGAGTGTCAGTGCGGTCTCTCACTTGAAGTGCAGGTCCTTGAAAGTGAAGTGTGTCTCGACGATGCCGGTAGTTTTCACTCTGGTCCTCAACACGTCCTGTTGGGTGGGAATGTAGTCTGTTCGTGCTATCCTCTCAAGATCATTCAGATAACTAAAACACACACAAACACATCGTTAGCCTTATAAGTATGATGATAAATAAGCTCAGATATGAGATAAATAAATCATTAATGCATGCCACAACCATTAAAGAAATGTTTGACCTTGACTGATCATCTCTATTTACACATAAGAACCCATAACCTTTTACACTTCTTAGAGAGACAAAGAAGCATATCCAAATATAATTCCATAAAACATCGTTCAAGGCTACTGTAGCTGGCAGCATGGCAGGAACAGGTTCTCTCTCATGGGCCAGAAATAACCCTGTTAGCTCATTGAGCCATCTCTAACGGACACGCTATAGTCCTGCACACTTTGCTAAGTGAGACCATTTCTATGGCAACGTTGGCTTGCTCTCTCCCTCCTTTGTTCCCTCTCTCATTTATCACACTGACTGTTTATACGTGTTACTCCTGCCTGAAAGATGAGCACTGCAAAAGGTGAGGCTGCAGTTTGGGAAAAAAGTTGTTAATCTGCTAAAATCTGGGGCATCTTGGGTCAAAATTATTCATAACACGACACTTCGATAAAGCCCAACTGCATGGACAAAGAGTGCAGAAAAATCTGTGCTGTGAAACACTGATTATGGTACAATTCAACGATGCATTCTGCCCGCATACCCCGCCGTGCTAGCTGCAGATCTTCGGTAAGAGGACAGTCTAAAGAGAACTTGTCTGTGCACCGTGGAGATTACACACTCTCATCTGTGTCCCCTGTGGCAGTCAACACGAACCTGTGCGATGCAAAACAGCCCTTTGTGCTCTCTGTTCCACAGTAAAGCCATCTGCTGGAACCCAGTTAAAGCTGCTGTTCAACAACTAATCGAAGAGCGACAGCTGAGGTCTAGGTTTATACATATACTATCTTATGTTAGAAGTTAAAATACACGGGTGCATTGCAGCTCGGGAGTCGCTAAAGAGACGCGTTTCACCTGTAAATGCTAATGTAATTAATAATGAACAAAAGCCAACAGACACAAGTTGGCACAAACTAAATAATATCACTATGAGTACACATCATGATCATTGATAGCAATAGATAATTAATATCCTTTCTGCTACAACATGAATATTAAATCATATATCCTCTGAACATACGAATGCTTTTATTAACCTTAGAGAGAACAGATTGCAAGTTCTATTTCCATGACAACGCATAGCAACCGCAAATCCACCATCCCATAAATGCATCCCATTGTCATTATAAATTAGTTGAAAATGAAGCACTTCTCTGATCACAGGATGAATCTCGTTATCTTATTCCGCACCGTCTCCTTCATCAAGGCATTTCATATTTCTTATTTCGAACTAAGAGGACCCCGGGTGACATAAATTCTTATTAACAAATTCCCAGTAAGGCTAGATTTCTTAGAAAGATTTCAGAAAGTACTCTTCTGGAGTGGATGTCAGCTGACGGGACAAGTGACATTGCAAGGAGATGAATGAGGAGCTTTAGCTGAGAAGTCTGCTCTACAACAGCCTCCATCTGCACTCTGCAATTAATGTGACACCCAGCATGATTAAAAATATATATTAAGGGATAATGTCAATATTAAGGGATTTTCCTGAACAGCACGCTAAATGTTATCCACATGCCTTTAAAGCAGATTAAATATTAGCAATTAAGAGACACGGGAGTGCGATAGCACCAAATGTCATAACATTTCTGAACAAATAAGGTTGAAAATGAGGCACTGCTATTCAGTACCCACATGCCTGTGCCACTGCAACCATTGCGTTCTGTTCAAAAAAAACAATTTTGATCTGTTTACCTTCCTTCTGCCTTTGCATTCACCTTCATTTCCCATTAGCTATTAAAGCAAATAGGGAATAGAGGATTGAGTTAAGCTGTGAGGAATGGATCGGTACTTTGGTCTTCAAAATGAAAAATACATGCGCAGGAAGGAAGAAATAAATTTAGACTAGATTTCGGTAGAGCAAGATGGAGGCAGAGAAAGAATTTCCTTCACATATCAACGTTTATTGTGGCAGAATTATTTGGTGTGTGCACATATAGTGATTGCATTATGCAGCTCGCTTTGGTGAACCTCCCTAAAAGTGACAGGTGCAAGGTTAACAACCTAGAGAGCTTCCTGTGTGAAACAGGAACATAGTGTATAAATATGCTTGTGTATGAGTACTGATGCAATCTAACTGAAAGGGAATTAAGTAATTTGTCACAGTTAAATACTTTTGTGAGAAGCACAAGATTCCTGCGTGTAAGTATCTAAGTATACTCACTAGGCAGCCGAGTCATTGAGCTGGTACTCTCTGGAGCGACTGAAGCAGCCCTGCACCCCGCTGTCAGCCCACAGTCTGCGGATCACGTTGGCCAAATCGTCTGGGAGGATTCCCTGCTCTTCTGCTGCAGCAGAGAGTGCAAAGAGCTGCTTTGCATCATCCTACACACACATTGGACACACAGCAAATCATTGGTTTACTGGAAGACTAATAGCATTGGTAAATAAACTTGAAACGAAAATGAAGGGATGGAATTATAATAAACCTTATCTTGGACTACTCGGCCGTGAGATTAGGTTGTGATTCACTGTTCAGTACAACTTGTCAAATGTCACAGAAAATGAATCTCTCAAAGCTACACATGTCATCATTCTGTGGGTGAGCCACTGTTAATGTGTCTTACGATCAAGAAGCAAGTTTTTTTTCATTTCATCACACAAACAATATAGAGATTATATTATAGACAGTATGCAATTTCAAAAAGAATCCAGCATCCAGGTTTCCTACCGATCTCGCTGAATCTCCATAATCAATCTTGAGGTTGCTCATGGCTTTGATGATGGCCATTATAGACTGGATGGTGTTGCTGTACACCACAGCTCTGTACTGCTTACATTCGTCTTCCGAG
This sequence comes from Clariallabes teugelsi, assembly GCA_030014215.1. NCBI lineage: Eukaryota > Metazoa > Chordata > Actinopteri > Siluriformes > Clariidae > Clariallabes > Clariallabes teugelsi. The sequence continues at coordinate 23,678,319 of JAQMYG010000036.1, read as the reverse complement.
TAGCCGTCTTCATGGATGATTCTGAAAGGTGAAAGATACCAGGGATGAGACAGAATCTCAAGGTTTGCTTTGATCAGTCGACACAGCCTCCAATCATGGACGATGTGCAGTGCTGACGTGAGATGTCTTTATTGAGACATTACAGATGATGTGAAGAAAGACTGCCAGAGTTGTTTTGTTACAATACAATATCACTTCAATTGAAAGAAGAAGAAAAGAAAAACACTATGAAATATGCTAAATAGATTTATATTGAAGAATTGCATATTAATGTACATAGAGATGTTGGTTAAAGAGTTGGGGGGTGATGTCATTTCATAATTTCTGTTAGCAGTTGTCTGCAGACTCAGGTCAGGACTAATATTGTCCAGTTAAAGAATAAAAACAGATTTTTGACTCCAAAACCTTAGGCTATATATTGTACGTGAGAACAGTGAGGTTTACTGTTAACTAGAAAGCTGCTGCTGGCCCATTCAAGTAACACAACTGTAGGGTCAGTTTTTGATGTAGAATTGATTCACACTTTTAAAATCATTTAGACAAAATCATGGTCTAAAACTGACGACTTTCTTAAAAATATAACATACAGTAGGATTAGCAGAAAATAGAAACTGCTTGTGTGTTCTGCAAATACTCGCGTTTTGAAGGAGTATTGCTAGTTCTTAGAGTTTATGTGCAGTTGGTGCAACGCTGCCACCTACTGGGCTGGAGTATGAATTAGAACAATGATAATCACTTTTCCAGAGACATGTATATATAAAAAATAAATAAATAAATAAACCTTTCAAGGTTTATTAAATAAACCCCACACCACTTTTAGTAGTTGTAATACTTCAAAGGTCATAAGAAATATAGCTGCTTCGGTCAAATCTGACAATAAACTTTAGTGCCTACTGATTCAAACCGAAAATTGCAATGGCAAAAAAAATCGAAACCAATCAACAGTCTACCCATGATCTACAGCTCTACCGCTGACCCCTAAAAAAAAGGAATAAAAGCTTCTTTCACACTTCCCAATTTTTTAAATCAATGTACAATATGAATTTTGTAAAATTTACGAACAAAGTAGCTAAATAACCAAACAGACTCTGAGGTACAGAATGCAATGCACACCTACACAACCCGCATGAGATGAGGCAGAAACTCGACACAGCTTGCAACGATGAGCACAGTAGTGCTAATTAATGATGACGGTATTAGCATGAAAATTGAAGCAATGGCACTATTTGTGTGTTATGCATACCATATGTGAGAGGGAGGACAGCTGGACAGACTAAAGCATTGCTCATTAAGTCTCATTAAATACTTGTCCTTCTATCAGCCGTTAGTTAATTGGTATTTTAGGTGACGTAGGAACCATTAACCCGAAGTGAAAAACAGAACTGGGTATAGCTGAAACTCTTAAATCCATTACTAAATAACTCTTGGCAGGCAATGTTTGTTTATAAACATTAAGATACAAGTCATTCAAGGGTGGATTTTTCCTTTAAGGCGGGTATGTTTAGATTACAGTGAAGCTAGATTTTAACAGGAATGTATCTATATTAGCTTCATACAAAATATAAAGCCAGATATAAGGTTAAAAGAAAACAGAAGTATAGCTCAGTGTCAAAAGAAAAAAACAAAAAAACAAAGGATAGCTCAGGGTAACAGAGACTTGGCTTACTAGCCCACATATGTCCGCCATATAACTTCAGCACTGGCAGAAATATGAACCAGCACTGGGCTATTATTTTGCCTCTGTAACATTATGTGGCTTGCAGCAAAGACAGGAGGGAGGTAATGTCTGTGCAAGCTGCTCTGTGGCCATTTTTATCTTTCTGAAGTGTAATAATCTGGGTTTTGAGCTTTTTACGTTCCCCTCTCATAAAAAATGGATCTGGAGTCTAACTGCCCCAGAGTAATGTGAATTATTAAACCATTCAAGGCCATGTGTGAGTGCTTGCCTGCATGTACACGTACGTGTGTGTGTGTGTGTGTGTGTGTGTGTGTGTGTGTGTGTGTGAGAGAGAGAGGTGTAGAGAGAGAGTGAGCTTCCGACTTGTGAGTAATCACAGCATTTTAATTGCATTGAAAGTATAACCCAAAGCAAATCAAGCAGAGAGTAAGGTACATGTTCTGAATAATACACAGAACAAAACATACATTATTTATGCTGATCAACCAAAGACTTTCTAAATTGTCCAATTATTAAACTGCAGTCATTCATTTATGGTTATTTAACAACAACTGATTCCAGGATTTTAGGAGTTCAATTTCATCTCTGCGCATCAACTGTTTATTTATAAAACAGCTAAATCTTGATATCCGGGTATTTGCTGGGACAGAACGATTTTTGACGATAGCAATCACAGCACAGCAAAAAAAAAAATAATAAAAAAAATAATCACATGATTAAACATTAGCGCTCATCAGATGGAACTTATCTAGGCTGCCAAGCTTTAATATCCTGTGGAAAGGCACATCCGTTTATGATGATTCAGGGTTTAGTGGAGCCCCCACCAGCATAATACGAGGGTTATTGTTTCACACCAGATGCAAAACTAAACTAAAAGGTGGTGCCTTTTCCTGATCATGACATAAGATTTCCATGGTGTGGTTACAGAAAAGATCAGTCTGTACAGTCAGTTAAATCTCGAGGTAAATAGAAGTTGAAGCAAAAGCCACTCAGAGTGCATTTGCTCTATTTAGCAAGATGAAATGAATCTAGAAGGATGAAATGAGAGAGAGAAAAAAAAAAAGGCATTGAGCTCCCATTCATCATACTGCTGCATTTTACTGAACCTGGCAGATCCATATGGTTTCTGAACATTTAATTTAAATTAGACTTTATTTATGCTGATTAATGAGTCCCTTTTCAAAGCACAGCACACAAGTTCACCTGCAATCCTGCTTTTGATTAAGAATAAAGCATATTCATCCATTTATATTTGATAATACAGGCTAAATGGGACAAAATGGGGGCGAATCTGAACCATTTCACAGGCAAAAGAGAAATAAAAATTGTTTACATTGTTGTATTTTGTGGATATAAATATTTTTATTTTATATACTTTATATGTTTATTTTGTATTTCTTCCTTTAGCAGAAACTGCCTTATCCTGGTCAGAGTCATGGTGGACCAGGAGCCTGCTGAAGGTATAAATGCATCTTATTTAAAGTATTCATTTATGGTTATGGGTAATGCAGAGTAGCCAATCCACCTACTGCCATGTTATTTTTGAAGGAAACAAGAGAACCTGGAATTTGAGCTCAGGATCAAGGTCCCTGGAGCACCCTCCCATGGATTATACTTATGTACTGTATTACACTGTACTGTATTTAAAGCTATGCAATTTTATTGAATATTTCAACCAGTTTTTTACTTCACACTTTTTGTTATAGATTCACACTTTGTACTATTTAGTTAAACTTTCAAACATTAAATCCTTTAAAATTCCTTAATACACACTCTAATTTCTGTAGAAAATGCAAACAGCAAAAGATCTTCTGTGTTTTGCAAGAATATAGCTGCTTCTTCTACCTTTGAGCTTATGTGTATTTGGTGCATACTGACACCAACTGGGGTAGGAAGCAGAAGATAGAATAGAAGAAAAAAAAAAAAAAAGCTTTGTCCTAGACATGACATTTAAACACCACCATAATTTAGCATTTCAGTAGTTATTGTATACTGTATCTGAACCATGTATAAAATGCAGCTGCGAATCAAAGAACAAGCATTACTGCTCACTAGTAATGCACAATCTCATAAAAAACTAAATCGCAATATGACCCAGTGCAATTATTTAGGGACAAAAGTCTCCAATTTATTACAGGTAATATACATAGCCAGGAATTTATGTAGAATGCGTCAATTTTAGTATTTGGTAATTTAGAAAAATACTTTTGAGATAAAAATATTGGCATCTCTTCTCTTAATGAGATAAATTGTGCCATTATTTGCTGTTATATAGATAAATATAATTGAATATAAGAGTCAATTTAATAATTACATATTGCAGTACATGTCAAAATAATCGTAATGTAATTTTCTTAAAATATTACGGAAACAGAGATTAAATCTTTTCCTGTTGCTCCAGGAGGACGCCTGATCTACACATTTTAATGTTTTCTCAGCTTCCCAGCACACCCAATTTCACTAATCGGCTGAGTTGAAGCGAGTGTGTAAGAGTAGGGAAAACACTAGAATGTGCAGGGCAAAGGGGCTCCAATAGTTTAGACTTTTGTGATCGGCACTGCCACACAGTCAGGAACACAGCCTGCGACTGGCCGAAAAGTCAGGACCATAGGTGATCAAAAACAGCACGTTTTGGTTTGCTCAATCAGACAACTGCATTAGGTATTCTAGGCAAAGAGTTTACTTGCTTCAGGCATCAGATGCAGCTCACAACATTTTTAGCCGAGTTAAGAGTGAAATGCTTCTAATCTTAGGAGTTTTTTGGTCATGGTAGCATTGCCGTCACACTATCGCTCACTTTACTCCAGTAAACAGTAATGCTTATTTGTCAGAGATGCAGCAGTAACACTTGTGTGAAATCAGCAACTAATTAACAATGAAATTCATTGGCTACTAATTTGGTCTTTTGGTTACCTGTGTCAACTATTTGTTGTACCTCTAGTTAACAGGCTAGCAATTAAATTCTATTTAATTCAAATCTATTTTTGCCTACTTTTATGCTCACTTTTGGCTGTTTGCCCTGATTAATCCACATCTGACGGGGTTTCGTAGACTGCTACACAGATATTATAATAAGAATGCTTCCATAACAACTAAGCCCAGTTAAGCATCAAAACTAGGGCAGCTTTTCAGCGTCATAACAACAGTGTTCACTAATCATGATCGAAGCATTTAGCTAAAAGCACAGAATCAAAGGTACTGGGGAAGCAACTGGAAACACTGTGCTGCAAAGGAAATGAAACGCTGGTCCAAGATAAACAATAAGGTGCCATAAAAACTCAGCACTAACAGAAAGGGAGAACAACAAATTGTGTGAAAGGTTTTCACTTAAATATGGGTCAAGCATAAACTGATCAGCTATAACTAAATATCATCTCCCCAATACTGTGTAGGTCCCTCTTGTACCACCAAAACAACTCCACAAGGACTCTTGCACAAAGACATTAGCAGCAGATGCTTCAAGTTCATGCTTTAAGTCATGTGTGTTAGCCTGACTGAAGATGTGAAGGATTTGCTGGACTGAGACTGGGAAATCTGGAGGCCAAGTCAACATTAAGAAATCTTCGTCATGTTCCTCAAACATCCCTTCTTCCCATACTGCATCCTGACGTCATCTATATTGCCCAGGTACGTGAGGCACGCACACCCAGCCACTCACATGATGCAAAAGGAAATGTGATTTAGCAATCCAGGTCATCATCTTCCAGGTGTGAAGTTCACGTGCCCATTGCAGGAGCTTTCAGCAGTAAACAGGGGTCAGCATGGGCATTCTGACCACTCAAAGGCTATGCAGCGCCACAGACAGGAATCTGCGATCCACTGTGGGTTCTGACACCCTCCTATCATAGCCAGAAATAACCTTTTCAGCAAATTGTGCTAAAGTTGCTCTTCTCTGGGACTGGCCCAAACAGTCGAGCCATTGATTCTCTATGCAGACACTCATGACTGACTGACTACTTTTGATAGGTACTAACCAACCTGCACACACAAATACACACACATACAGTACGTGCACTATAT
>JAQMYG010000036.1:23656131-23672521 GCA_030014215.1 Clariallabes teugelsi | reverse complement strand
ATACACACACACACAACATATCTATCTATATATATATATATATATATATATATATATATAGATAGATATGTGGTGTGTGTGTGTATAAATACATACACTCACTCAAAAGGCTTATTAATATTGATTTTAAAGACTGAACTGATCTTGATTGGATCTATTACACATAATACACCACATTCAAAGGGGGAAAATATGTATTAAAAGAGAGGAAGGATGAAGCTAGGCAAATGAAAGCATTTTATTTTACTCACTTCATCTGCTTCACAATGGTGCTCTTTCCAGATTCCCCTGCACCTGCAGATACAAGAACGGAAACAGAGTCAGTCAAATCTGGTTTAAAAATATTTTTTTTTAAGTTTCAAACTTGAAGTACAGTGTGAACTCAAGCTTTGGTCAACAATACTGGAACAAGAAAAAAAAAAAAACAAAGAAGATTGAGGCAGAACAATAGTGAAAATGTTGAAAGATGGGAAGCCACCAGTCAAGGTTCCATCACTTTAATAGATGTTTGAATGTGTATGAAGAAAAACATTCCCTGAAACATGATGTTCTGACACTGCTGAGAGGAGTAATAAATAGACATGAAAAGCCATTTCTCCCCTGCCATTATTTGCTGCACTTACTGTACAGTGCCTCCTAGCTACTTCCTCAGATGAACACGACACAGTCAACTAGAGCTGCATAGGAATTGAAAGTGAACACCACACGTCTGTAATAAATACATAAAGATAACGTAATTTTGATGTTTAGTTTCAGTCTAGAGTTTCTAATAGTTTGTCTATCATTTCAAACACTGAGCACTACATTTAGAGTGAGCACAACATTTACGTTATGCCCTAGATGCAACGTTAAATAGAAAACAGGAAGTTATTTGGCATTTGGTCTAACCACATGTTAGCAGGACTTAAATGATAGTGCTCCTCTATGAAAACTGTTCATGGGGTTCAAGATGTTCAATGAAACAGAAATACCACAAAGCCAAGCACCCAACCCTTTATTATTTTTTTAATGAGAGCGGGGTTTGTCGATAGACTATACAGTATAGCCAAAGGTTTGTGGATAACTGATCATCATACTCCCCTGTGCTTTATTTAACATGTTATACCATTACCCCTTTAACCCTTATAATAACCTCAAATCCTGGGATCTAGGGAGGAGATTTGAGAGACTTGAACTCCATTCCGACACAAGTACATTAGTGCAATCCTGCTGTACCAGTCAGTGCTCCAGTTCATCCCTAAAGTGTTTAGCAGAGAGGCCTGTCCTCGATTCCACTGGAGTTCTTTCGATCAAGACGTTTTGGGCCTCCTAGTTCCTCTTAGTATATTCTAGATAATTGTTTACCTTGAACCAAGTGGCATCAACGAATACCCTGGCACACATTTCCTCATTTTTACACACTAATCATCCTGTTATTTACTTCCAAGAGAGAAAAAGTGGCAATATTAGTATTTATAAATCAACACATTCTGTCAAACACAATTATAATGTTGATTTACTGTGCAGTACTGAAGTCACGCGTCATCTAACTCATCTAAAAGTTTGCTCACTAGCACGAGATTTAAAAAAAAAATTTCTTATCATTTTAAACATGCCATAATACTAAATTCATGACTAGAGTGATTGGTTGTCTTCTCTTTTTTGCAGTTCATTAGTGAACTCAAAGGTGGGTCTGCAACCGCAATGTGGAGACACGGAGTCTGGAGACGCGAGAGCACTGAAACTCAGTTGCAGTAATCACTGTGGCATTGTTCTCTGCCAGTGTTGATCATTGATGTAAGGCCTCCTTAAAGTTGGCACAGGCTTGATGGACTGCAGCTCGCCAGTGTCATCATTCTGCGGCACACTCGCTCAGCTCCGTCGGTTTGATCTTGCACCAGTGGAGGCTGGTATTGATGGAGATTCCACTGGCGTAGTGGGACACAACTTAATCAAAAGTCTTGAACTCATCTCATATTGGCCTGCCACTTGAAACTATCAGATTAAGCCACAAAGCTCAGTTACAAAATCTTCTTGCACAATTTGCTTGCAAGAACATTTCTTCCAGAGAGGTTTCCAAAACAACAAATGCCCCGAATTTGCTTTGCTTCTTTTGGTTTTCTGAAAGAACAATGTCTTCTTGGGGCATTCCTTCAGGATTTATTTCAATTGTGGAAAGTGTGTACATGACCTATTTATACTGATATAAATAGTAAAGCACCCCGATTGTTTAAGGACGGCAAAGAGAACACCACAAACACTCTTGTCTCACTCACTGTCTATAATCACAGAGAAAGTATAGGAGAAAGACACTATTTGTGGTCCATCCCTGGTGTCCACCTGCCCCAGCTGTGTGCCTGCAAATCTGTCAGATTCAGTCATAGTGCAATCAATTGATGCAAAAGACACACCTATCACAACCTCAACACGGCTTCTCTGTCGCTCATCTTCCCTTTAACACCTCGCATGAAAGAAAGGCCAAAACAAATGACTTGAGAAAACACAGTTGGGGTAAATGGCAGTTATGCGCATGGCATATGCACCGAGAACATCATCTTGTTGTTGTTGTTCACATTCATTTGACGAGGACCAGATTCATCTCAATATCTATATACACACTTTAAATGGTTCTTCATTTGAGTCTCTCTGTAGGTGAATACCGCTCCAAGTGTAGGCATGTATATAGCACAACGTCAGTGGCATGTGGAGTTTTTTTTTTTTTCTTCTCATTTTTTTAAATCACGTTCTCATCACACGCAACACCACAAGTGTTAAATATTTTAAATGCACGTGTGAGAAATATTGAATGGCAAATATGTATTCAGTGTGCACGTACCCTTTAGGGCAAACCCTCAGTAAAACTACACTCCATCCTTCCAGCCCACTCATGATTCAGTGAAAAACTGAGACTCGCTTGCCGCACAGCGCTGCTGGCAGTCCTCTCTTAAGTCAGTGTGAGAAATGCACTCCCTCCCATAACAGCCATCTGGTAAATCTGAGCAACAAGGCTGGACCAAATGCTAATTCATCCTACATGTCACTGTGAAACACTTCCTACTTACCCGGAGAGAGGAGTGGGAAACGCACAACTAGCTAAATGCACAGGACCAAGTCTAGAGCAATTGCTATTTACTGTAGATACAATAATTATATTTATACACCAGGTACACACATCATACACAAGATCACTATATTGTTAAAATGAAGGAGTCTATAATGCTGAAAAATGTCTACATGAGGAATATAATATGCAGAGGGGCTGTACATGTCCCTCGCATAACAATACTGATTTCTCCCCATGAATGTTTATTTTCTCTTTACTGAGTTTTTAAATCCATATAACAACAGCAGCTGTACCGGGAGAAATAAAGCTCTAAACGCATCACAACTGGTCATTATTATTAAGATGTGTCTAACTGAATACACACCTGGCAGGGGGTAATACTTTGCACAACGGAACAGTTAGGGGCCTTTTGCACATTACCAAACCTTTGTCTATCGAACATGCCAAACTATCCCGAATTTAAATTCTTAACTGCTCTTATTTGCTTGACACCGTTTCATCATAAGCCCTAAATCCCCTACGAAATGTAGCAAGTACTTATAAATCATCCAAGAATCCACCACATACCGTCTCAAACTCAGGTCAACAATGTACCTACCTACTGTCGCCAACGATCCACTACTTTACTTCACAACTCTAAATATCTGTTTAGAACCACTATGATTTTCTCACCTGGTTACGGCGACCTGAATACCCAGGCCTTGGACAGCTGGCACACACGTCCACGCTACATGTCACCATCTGGAGCATAGTATGTTGTAGAGTATAGTGTACAGAGATGTATCCGAGCGGTGTTTTTCAATAGTGACAGCTAGTGATGCACCAATTTAACAGCCATACAAGGCGAAGATGACATTAACTGATGGCAGACACTGATGTTGGTTAACTGCAGTCTGACATGGAGAAAAGTAGGCTACCCAGCATAGACGAAATGCACACATGATGTTTCAAATGATAATAATAATAATAAAAATAAATAAGTAAATAAAAATTTTAAAAAATGTTTTTCCATCATCATCAAGTATTAAATTATAAATATGCAGTTTGTAAGACATGTGCCTATCAGGTAGTACAAGCAAAAAATGTTCACAAATATATTTTGAGCTATGGATTTGCTGAATATTTTTTCTTATTGAGCAGATGGCAGTAAAAGAGGCTAAGAGAGCTTTTGAAAGGGTTTTCACAAAAAAGGATCTATTGTGTGGAAAAAAGGTTACATTAAAAGGTTGTTTCATCAATCTAAATGAATTTGTGCTCCTTCAAAGATAATGTTATAAAGGACTTTATAAAATACAACGGAAGTGTTTAATGAAGATTGACTAAGACAAAATGGGGAATAAATAATGGGGGAAGGGGTATTGGCATCGGTCATCAGCCAAATTAATATTTTTTAAAAAGCGGTATCCTTATTAGGCTAGAATTTCACAGTGAGTGCATCAATGCTAGTGATTACTCAAAACTGTCCCCGTCAACACTAAACAAGGAATTCAGAAGAGTTTTGACTCTGAAATCCATTATGAAGAGGCATAAATCACCTACAAATTACTACAATGCACTTTTGAATAACTCATGAACTGCTGCAATGTTTTAGTCACCCTTTCTTCATTTAAAATATTCAAGCATGGTTTTTCATATTATTAATTTAATTGATTATTTTATTTATTATTTTTTTAACGCTTGAATTTCTCCCACGCTAAACTTCCCTATAACGGGGAGAGATCACATTTGAGATCATGAGATCATACAAGTTCCCGATCAAATTTGGTTATGTGGGAAACTCACTTACTGACGATCAGGGCTGGGCAACAGTAAGTGAAATAAAAGCTCATCAGTTGAAGAGTAAAAAGAAAGAAGGGACACATTTTAACACAATCACCTTAAATAGAAGCGCACAAATTAATGTGAGCAAGCTAGTGAGTTAGCCAATGTGCTTTAAATGTGAGTATCAGTTTTGGGATACGTTTTAACTAATGTAGTAAAAATAACCAAAACATTTGGCCATATTGTGCCAAAAATGTCACTGAATATATATTAGCTTTTGTTTAAAAACTGTTGTTGTATAAAAGCAATGTTACAATTGTGTGGTTATATTAAATATACAGTATATTTATACTAAATATACTAAATCAACCAGGTTGAGAGTCATTACAGCACTTCAAGTTAGTTTCCTCATGTAGTGATCTCATGCACAAAAGAATAGAAAAAGAAAAGAAAACAAAGGAAAGGAGAGAGTTTATATTATATTGCTTTGATATCCACGTCACTGTGTACTTTCTCCCCATGTAAAGCTTGTTTTTTTTGTTTGTTAATAATGAGCGTCTTAAGGCTTATGAACAAGAGTATTAACCTCATGGTAACATCCGAGGTCGAATTCGGCAGTGGAGCAGGTTATTGCCCTTCCCATATGGGTGGATGTGAACTCAGTGTGGACTTGTTTTGTTCATGTGAAATAGGACGATGTAACTAGTTATCACTATTGTTTTATTTAAATTATATCTAGCACACATGAAGCTCTTCGTTCTAATGCCAACTTTAAATTAGGCCCAAATGTTTTAATAACCGACTGGCTTACGTTCTTTTTTTTTACTTCATGTTTAAGTTAATGGTTAACCTTTTATTACTCATCTACACATCTTAATAGAAAGCATTATGTTTCTCAGCGTATACAAATTCTCAGTAAAACTAGAATCAGGCGTGTATAATACAGTGACACTTTTTTCCTACAATGTCTTTACATTAATTAATCATTGTACTTACTAACATTATAGCTGAGATACAAAATACAGGCATAAATAATAGGAATAGTAATAAGCTCTAGATGGATCTACCATCTATTAATAAATTAGTTTGCATTGTTTAACACAAAAGAGACTGCAATGATAACTGTAATGCAAACTGTTTAATTAAGGTGCACTTCTGAAAACTGGACCTCTTGTTTCCATATAAACAGTGGTGGAGGTGTAAGGGCAAAGTACACAAGTCTTCATGGGAAACAGGCTCGTAGGTATGTTTACAAAAACATCCTGCCCACACTGAATAAGGTTATGCAAATGTTTTTTAAAAAGGTGAAAAGAACATTATGGAAGCACAAAGTATTGATTAAGGGCAATTACAGCAGTGCCTAGGACTCAACGACATAACTGAACGGTCATTTAAGTGGGAACTCAAAAGGGTTTTTGCATGAGCTACAAAAAAATTAAATAAAAAACACATCATAGCAATTACTGACTACTCCATGACCAGACTCAACATGTTAAACGTGTAAGCTAACAACAGGTCTAACAGGTCTACCTTAGTGTAACAACTGATTTTAGTTTTTATTCTGCGTGTCCAGAACTGATAACTCTGTTAATGAGGATATAGACATCATGTTTGCAGATTGCAATTGTGTTTTCTCTCCTCCACAATAAGGAGAGAAAATCCCCCAAAAATAATAGAATAAGTTAACAGCATATTTAAACTAAATATACTAGATAGATAGATAGATAGATAGATAGAGCTATACTCTTTTTGGGATAGTTGTGACTAGCTAAAACTACACCAGCCCTAAACCATAACCAAAGCACATTGTACCAAAACAAAAAGAACAAACAGTGATGCACAACCTGCACCTCTTAAACACAAAGTAAAATATTTACATCCCAAAGCAGCCACCCTGGAGACTACCTCTCTAGAGATCTCAGGTACAATGCTAATGTTCACTAATGGCAAAAAAAAAAAAAAAACATTATAATTGATCTCTGAGGAACACAATGGAAACAATTACCTTTCTTATTCGCTATTCCCAACCCAATGCAAAGAGCAAAACAGAGTTTAATTGGATATGATTGGTGTGTTATTGTCCATTGAGGAATAATTAATTGAAACTGAAAGAATGTTTATTATTTTAATACTTAACTGTGTTTACTGACAGCAGGATGGTGGAAAACTGAGCTCAGGTGAGAGGAAAACAATCACCCAACTGACTCATCTAATTAGCGCAAGGTCATAGTTACCAAATCGCAAGTCATACAGCTGGCTAAAATGAAGAGTACTTGGACTGGGAAGCCCAGTTACAGCTGCCGCATATGATGAAATGCAAATTTATGTGTGAGGAACCAATACAGAGAGAGAGAGAGAGAGCACAAGCAGGAGAGGCGCAAAGAGAGAGGAATGATTGTATGTCCGAGTCTTAGCTCACAAAAGCCTCTGTGAACTTGCCTGGCAAAGTAGACAGGCCTCTTCTGTTTGGTGTCATTTGGACCAACAACAATAAGCATCTAAATGAGATCCCGAATGGTCCTATAAGCAATTAGTGGTGGGAGACGACCGCAGTGTCCACCCCTGTTCCATAGCTGACAAAGACGGAAGACGGGGGCCAAAAAAAAGGATCAAAACACTGTAGTGTGAAAATTAATTTTAGGATTCAATGAACGCACAACTTGGTTTATAATGCAACAAAAAAACTGCTGACACTCTACATTAGCATGATAAATATTGTGCAATTAACCTCTAAAGTATGATTAACACGGTCTAATTTTTCCATATTTTCTAAAAGAAACATTCCTTAATTCAACTATTCTCAAAGTCGTCGCTAGAGCATTTTTGGCTACTAGTAAACCTCTCTCAGCTAGATGCTTGGCATTCAAAGACACTATTCAACTGCCCAAGAGAGCGATCTCAGAGCGGATGCAAGCTCTTAATCCAATTCATCAAGCACGGTGAATAGAGACAATATGCCTGTTGGTACATGCGTGTTTGTATGTTTATACATGCTCCCACAGGCTTTCAAACTATTAGCTCCCAGTAATTAACAAGGCAGAAGCGTTCGTTCAGGCTAGTGCCTTTATTCCTAGCAGGGTGCCATTAGCACATGCTGCTGCCTCTTGCTGCGGTTGACATGCGATGATGAAGCAGGTTGCAGATGATGGAGATGGATGTGGTCATAAAGGTTATCTTTGTCGCACCAGAAGACAGGATTTCAAAAGTCAGGATGCTATTTGCTCCTTCCATTCGGCTTTAATCCTTAGACTAGCTGCGAGATCCGTTTTAACATGCTCAGTGTAGATCTGAAGAAGGACCAAGGTGTATGATGGCGAGGATGCAAAATGGAGGAAAAAGACATGGTGAAAGAAATAAAAGTAAAAACAAATAGTGTGGTAGAAGCCAAGTAGGAATACAGAGAATGGGCAAGTGAGATTAAATGTAAGTAGATAGAGGTGAAGGGGAGAGATGAAAAATTATTAGTGTAAGAAAAAAAAAAAAGAAAAAAAAAAAAAAAGGAGTGCAAAGGACAAATAGAGGAAGAGAACGCAAATATACTGATATGAAAAGACAAAAGCCCTATTCGCACGAGATTAGTATTATCTGGGGACCTCTAGCCATTTGTAATTGTGCAGGTTGTCTGTGATCTTAATCCTGTGCGAATCTTCCATTTATGTAGTTTGTAAAGTAAAAATTTCCCCGCAAATGACTTGCACATATTTCGTCGAACATCGAGTGATAATATTAGTCCCGTGCGAATCAGCATGTCTGTGATTTGGCCAGGATTTGGCGGGGCTGTATATAATTATTATTATTATTATTATTTTAAGGTTTTTGTTTCCTGTGCGCCTTTTTATCCATCTCCTGCGAAGAATAGAGGCTGCGTTGGAGTGCTTTGAAAGTATTTTGGGTGCCAGGTCATATCGCTAGACATCATACAAGAAAACAATATGCAGAAACAGAAAGCTGAAAACCGGCAGAAGAGTGAAAGCAAAAAGAATAATTAGATGGAGATGGATGACATGTATAGCAGGATGCGGTAAGGAACACTCTTCTAGACCTATAACCTATAATGACGAGTGTTTTTATCTTGACATCATATCCGGAAGATAAGTCAGTAAAATTCGAGTAAAATCGCAGGCTTCGTGCGAATGCACTAAAAAGGGTGACGCAGAAGAGAACAATACGAGATGCATATACAATGCAAATAACCAAGCTTTTAAATTACATAATCCTTATAAATAACTGTAAAATTATTCTATTCTATAAAATTATTATTTTTTAACCCAAAATATATTCTAGTGAAACAGTTCTGCAACCTTCAGTAATGTGTGGGGTGAAAGCAATGTTTCACTGAAATACACTCACTGAGAACTTCATTAGGAACACGTACACCTACTCAATTGGGCAATTATAAAAATCAGCCAATCACAAAATATCATGCAGATACTGGCCGGCAGATCTTTGTGTAAAGTTCATATCAGGCCAGTTTCAAAATTTCTGCTGATCTCCTCACATTTCCATTTACAGCCGTCTCTGTAGTTTTCTTAGTATATTTAAAAAAAAAAAAAAAAAAAAAGTGTTCGGGATTTTTACAGCCTAAAATACCTTTTAGATGAGAGAGGTCAAGAGAGTACGGCCAGACTGGGTCACGATAACAAAAAAGGCTACACTAACCACCCTGTACGATTGTAGCACAACAGCTGCAGACTTCTGTAAACCAACAACAGAATGCAGAGGCTGCAGTGGACATGGACTCGTACTGAAGACTTGAAGCAATATCCAGCCTGATCTGATAAATCTTGGTTTCTGCTGATAGAGTTAGGAATTGGCACCAACACCACAAGCCCATCGAACTATCCTGCCTTGTGTCGACGGTACAGCCTGGTGGAGGTGGTGTAAACAGCCTGTTTAAATACTGTTCCTAACCATGTGCATGCCGTCATGACCACAATTTACCCAGCTTCAAATGGCTTCCATCACGATAATGAAACCAGTATGAGCGGACTTTTGCTTTGTGATGTGGTGCATTAAAATGACAATGAGTTCAGTGTTTTCCAGCGGACTTGCCAGTCATCAGCTCTGAATCCATTAGAACACCTTGCAGTACGAGATTTGCAGTGAGAAAGCGCACCTGAAAATCCTGCAGGAATTGTCTGATGCAGTCACGCCATCATGAACCAGAAGTTCAAAAGAATGTTTCCAATCTCTCTTGTGGAATCCATGCAACAAAGATCTGCGGTTGTTTTGAGAGCATAGGGAGACCCTACCAAGTGTGACTATTAACGTGCTCCATGAGGGAATATTATATATTTTTTTTAATCAAACGAAGTTTTTTTTTGTCAGTAGCACGGCCACACACACACACACACACACAACTTGACCTTCTTCAAACTGAAGTAATGTACAATCATTGTAAATTTCGGGAAAACAGCTGTAATATTTTACCTGCATCAACATAGTGCAGCCCTGCTTCATGTGATAACAGCGGGCACAGCAAGTTAGTCTCTCATTTTTATAAGAATCTCTTTTCAACCATTTTGATCACCGGAACTTGCCTTTAGTGGTTTAGACCGAACTCTTCAACATAATAAAGCCGCTTCACCAACAAATTCTTAATCAGGGCATTGCTGCCAACATTAACACACTCCACACAGCTGGAACTTCCACATTAATCACTAGTCTCTTACTTAAATAAGCTTTAAATCACAGCACCTACTGTTGAAGTAGGGGCTAAAACCCTGTGGGTAAGCAAATCCACACAACTAGAAATTCCACTTGTAATGAAAGCAGACTAAACATTAGGAACCTATAATGATGCCATATTAAGGGAACAGACAGGAAAAAGTCTGCACTGCTTTAATATTACAGCGTTCCCCACCAGGCCGTTTTGTTTGTTTTGTTCTCTCCAGTAAATAAATATTTAGATTTTGTATTAGTTTTTATATTCATAGTAACCCGGCAGATAAATAGGATAAAAAATATATATATAGAGAGAGAAAAAAAATCTCTCCTTATTGAATTCAAAACAATATTCATTTGACATAGCAATGCTTAAAATAAATACATTTCATAGAGGTGTGATGCACATTGATGCAGTAAGTATAGTGTACTTTATATAGTTTCTGAATCCTGCCACCTGCTGCACTACAAGATCGGGCTAACAGAAAACTTTTTTTTTTTTTTTTGGGACAACCTTTTAAAAATCAGTGACACGATCAGGGATGTGGAAACTGCGACAAAAAAGTCCAGGGAAAACCTGGTATATACTAAACCAAAAATGTTCCATCCAAGCAGTCTCTTATAGTAGAAATGCACCGCCTATAAATGTTTTAGTAACTTATAATTTCCTAAAAAAATCTGACCTGCCGATACTGATTTTGGCCGATTACAATTAATTTTTACAGCATACACAAAGATTGTCATGTTTATGACATTTTTTTATTATATACATATAATTTAATTTGAGTTAGCGAGTCAGAGTCGTTCGTCTGACAACGCGAGTCTCAGAGGATTGGCTAGCGACGCTACAACTGACAGTAAGTGCACCCCTGCCCCTGAGAGCTCACGGCTCCTGACGGCTGTAGCAGGATTTGATTTCAGAATTCAAGGAGTGTCCTTTCTGAGTGTCTCTGCCCGTCTGATGGGCCAGGTAGTACATCTGTCATTAGTCTAGACCTAGAACAACACAATGAAATACCAGGAGTGTGCTAAACACCACAATGTGGAAATTAAGTGCTCAATATTTATTTAAATAATGTATTTGAAATGCCCCCATGATGGCTACCTTAAATAAATAAATCAGAAATTGGAGCTAAAAATGCTGCACATGTCCCATGCACGAGGTTAAATCTTACTATACTGTAACAGGAGTGAAACACGAGACAGAGCTTGTAGTGTAGTGTCTCACATCCAAACAAAGTGCTGTATCTCATTGGCGGTTGTTTTCAGAAAGACTTGCTGCTGGTGACAGAGCAATCCGTCACAGGCCAAAGCTAATTAAGCTAATCAAAAAGACCCTTCGCGTTGTTCTTTTCCCCCTCTAATAAAGCAGTTAGCGTTTTGGGTGCAGTTGTCTAGCTTTTACACTTTCAAGATGGAAAGCACAACAGTTACAAAAGGGGGGGGGGGTGTCTAAATGTAGTTTTACGCTGAGGTTATGGATCAGACTGGCGCTTTAACAGTTGTCTTAGGAAATGAGGAGTCATGCCTCAAGTCTCCTGCTGCCCTCCCACCACTTCATTCCTCTTCTCTCACCCTGTTTTTTTTTTTTTCCTCCTTGCTCACACTTACTCCCTGAGGGAACACAGCCTCATCCCTCAAATGTTCATGCGGACGGTCGTCAAGCATGCCTGTCTAATCAGATCAAAGTTCATGGAGTGAAAGTGCAATCATGCAGGCATTCACACAGGGGTGGAGAGAGGAAACAAAAACAACTCTATCAAACAGATCCAGTTAAGCCATGCAAGGCCTCGGGAACACACGTCTTCTCAGGAATTTAGTTTGTAGATGAACTATGGCTTATTATCTTCAAGTCTTCTATGATGTTTTTTTTTTTTTTTTTTTTAAATAAAAACATAAATCCTATCCAGCAATCGAGATGATTTATAAATGTTAATGGCTTACCAGGAAAAAGGAATAAAAGGGAGCATAATTCAGAAATTGTTTAATCGGGCATAAAATAATTAGTGTTGGTATTACACAATACTAGCAAAAGATGGTGGACTGGATATGGGAGAAAAAACGTTTTTCTGAAGTGATTTAGTAAGAGAAATTTGAGGAGTGTAGTTTTTAAAGGAAAATTACTGCACAGAGTGCACATTTCTCACTTTTTTTTTCCTAACCTGCTGATACCGATTTTAAAAACCGTAATTGACAGCATATACAAACATTGGTGTAACTTCCCTTTAATGCGACTGAAATTGGAATAAAAAAATTTTTTAAACATTGTGCAGTTTTGGAGACTAAAATTGTTATTTTATAGTCAAATGTTGCAGCACTTTTTCTACACTCACACAAATTATAAAAATTAATCCTATCATGTTCCTCTGAGACACATGCCCATAGTTGATTGCAGCTCACACATTGTCATGGAATGGTGCTAAACTCTCAGAGGAAAGCACTAGTGATGTAAATGTGTAAAATGTGCCACAACTCCCGCCTGAGACCATGGCCAATGTGTGAGCTGTATTCAAATTCACAATCTCTAAATAATAAGGGAAATGCTTTACTGTTGTGCCACTTGAGAGTCCAGGCATGTTAATTTCAAGAGGCACCGAATCAAATCAATCTGAGACGATACGGCCAGTTACAGATTAGGCTGAAAACCGAAAACATCTGATTCCCAGCTGATCAATCATACCTATTTAATGTCAGATTTACGAAGTCCAACTGGGACTTTTGACTGTGCAGAACTACAGAGTGAGAGTAAAAACTCCCTTTATTTTTCTATATAATCCCCTTCTACACTAATTCACTAATCCGAGCGGTTAACTAATGCTTTGGTACCTTAGATGCTCGCATAAGGTAGAAAGCTGTCTCTGTACACTGGAGCCATGATCAGACAGCCTACAGGGGACATATGGCAATAACTCCAACCCAAGTTCCCGTAATGTGCAAGTGGTGTTCATGAGTAATTGTGTGTTCCCACAAACAGATGTGCCTCTTCCACAAGTTGGTAACAAGCCGATTTAAGGCTCAGACTTTCCTCTCACGGGAACAAATGCAGTGCCATCCAAGCCTTCTCACCCATGATCACCATTATAGACGAAACATTTGTCTTTAAAATGTTCATACCATTCAAATGTTTTACCGTGGCTAAAAGTCTTACCACCATGCTGCTCTTATAGTCTTCTGTAAACACTTCTGAAGGTGTTTAACGCCTTCATTCACAAAAAAGTCCTGGTTTGACTTAAACACCTTTCAAAATTAGTTACAGTCAGTACTTAAGCTTTTCATATCATAAAAGTAATACCATGCCTTCTCTATTTAAACTGTAACCATTCCAGAGACATAGCTCCATCACACTGTCAAAAGACATAACACAATACCATTAAGCACAGTGCTGATGGCATTGACGAGACCAGTTTTATGTCCTCCTAACTGGAGAGCTGTTGAAGCAGACAAGTGAGGCTTGATGAACTCATTCAGAATCTATTTCACTTACAAGGGTGGACTTTTCAATTGACCTGCCCACCAGTGACGGAACACAAGTAAAAAATAAAAAAAAAAAAAAGTAAAAAAATTGTAATAATAATAATAATAATAATAATAAATGTTTCTCTTCAAGACAGCTAAAGCTTAGTACTCCAAATGCAACCTTATTCCTCTAAATGATAACTTTGTGATGGTCCCAAATAAAAGCCCTAAATCATAAATAACTACTTTAACTTGGTCATTACTATTGATGTCGGATTCATGAACAGAAGGCAGGGCATTCTCAACTTCCCTTTTTTCTCCCCAGATACTAGATGACAATCATTGCTCCAATGTTTTTGTACAACTTTTATAATCCTTTTTTATTAAATGTATAAAGAACTAAACCGAGATCTCTGCCGAGGTTGCGCTGAGCATGAAAACAGACATAATGACAAGAGTAATGGTTTTCTATGCTGGCTGCATGTCATTAGCCTTTGCACAGGCTTTTTGCTGTTAGTGCTTGGTGAAGAATTTGGATGCGTAACATTAACCAGATTTAGTCATTTTTTCTGTTTCCCGTTTGACCTTTCCTGTTTAAAAGTGTTGGTTGCAGGTTATTAAAATTCAATCAGCGCTTGATTAAGCATCAACATATGCTCAAAACATCACGAGTGTCAAAGAACCTTATGACCACCATGTGGTTTCTGACATTTCTTTAAAAGGTAATTTGCAGCCGTGACTCAACCAAAGTTATTATCGGTGCTACACCTCCAGCCAGTCGGTTGACTGAAGCTCAATACTCGACGGAATAAATCTGTCATTTTATGACCATACAGCTGTTAGGAATAACAAAAGTTGCTCAGACCAGATTTCCCTCTCTATATTAACTAGAGGAGCAGTTGATTACATCTCTCACCCCTGCTCACGCTCTCCCCGAATCTGCTGCAGGTGCCCCGAGAGACTGTAGCAGTAATGATGTCTCCAGGGCACCACAAGTGAACTGTGTCTCCTGAGGCTTTTTAAATCAGCAAACTTGAAGCAAGTCTGGAGGGAATGCTTGATTAAAACTTTGCCTGCTCTGAGGGCTTTATTTCACGACATTTTGTTATTCGAATTCTCTCTATTCCCCAAGAGTTCCCTCATTAACTGTCCAAAACATAGTTGGATGGTGGTTTATATCACATCCAGCACTGACCTGAACACAGCCTAGGGATGAAAAGAATATATTTGTCCATCTAATCGTCTAATGAAGCCATTAAGCTTGAACTCTTATCACCTCTCTCATTGGTGTTACATCTGTTAATTTTCATCTGAGAATATTCTGTTTTTAAGAGATCATATTTAAAGGTTAAAGGAAAGTAGTGCTTACTCTGGTTTGCTGAATTACAGCTTACATGTCTTGGACTACTCTACTATTAAATGAATTTAATTCTGACTTGTTTGTCTTAAAATTGTAGGTTTGAGCATACACAAGTGTTTAATCAAAAGTGAACCTCGCACACACCCCAAATTTTTTATTTTTTTAAATTTTTGCTGTAGTTTTCCCCATTTGAAAAAAAATCACTGTACACAGCTAAAGTGCACTGTACATGGATATAAAGAAATTTGGCACCATCATCCAATACTGCAAGCAAAACGTTCGAGTTAAAGTTCACATCAAAACATCAGTTTGGGGAAAGCTGAAAGTTTGATGATTTCAGAAACTGCTGATCTGGTGCTTTTACACACAAATATCCAATCAGCTGCAGCTCTGCAGGCAGAAATGAATTGTCGAGAATGGTCAAAGGAGAACACTGAGGCCGGTTAAGCCCGACAGGAAATGTAATGCAACTCAAATAACCACCTTTGACATCCATGTTAAATGAACACGTTATAGAAATGTACGGCATGTCAAACCCTGAGCACGAGACCACAATGATTTCCACTCCTGCACATGAAGACAGAGTCCGAGATACACAGGCTACAGGATCAACAAAAGTACACAGACGAGTGGAAAAATATCACCTGGTCTTTTTGCAGGCAACTGCCCAGTTTCAATTTGGCTTTATTTTAAAGGTAACAGACAAAATTAAAAAGAATAAACACCTGCGGTTCTTTTGTCCGAAACCTTATTTCAAAGAACTTTCTAAGATCACCTGCAGGCAGGAAGTTCTTTAGACTGTTCTCTAAACTGTCATGTTTTTCTCATTAAAAAGCAGACAATAAAAAAAAAATAATTAAAAAAATGCTTCCTTTATTCAATCAGTCAAAAGAAATGTTGTAAAATATTTTTATTCATTCTTAAAGTCTAGTGGTGATATAAGTTAATAAAAATCGGGAAGTGAATGCTTTATATAAGTTGTATATTGTATAGGTTATATATATATATAGGTTGTGTAATATAATACAGTGTATGTATGTATGTATGTATGTATGTATGTATGTATGTATGTATGTATGTATGTATGTATGTATGTATGTATGTGT
>JAQMYG010000036.1:23619249-23648952 GCA_030014215.1 Clariallabes teugelsi | reverse complement strand
TAGATGTGTTTGGCTTCCCATAGAAGTGAATGTGTATTGCGTGGTTACGTAACGTGCAACGTCACGTGATCTCAACCACGATTAAGACGATAGACCAAAATCTCTATCGGTTGACAAATTTCTACCGGTTAACCGTGTATACCGGTATATGGCCCACCCCTAATATATATCAGGGCTTGACATTGGCACCTGCCCACCCACCAAATGCGGGTAAAATTCGGCTGTGGCGGGTAATAACTTTAGTCTCACTAGCCACTGGCAGGTAGTTTATTCTTTTGGTATGACAATATATTTTTGCTGTAGTTTTCTCTAAAGGCATCTGATAATAAACGCATTGCAACGTCATATTACGCGCATAAAACGCGCATGAATGTAATGAGGACATTTAATACCCCTCTCTACACATGTTCACACATGCATTGCGCGCGCACACACACACTTTTACTTCCTGTTTATATAATGTAATTTTTATTTATTTTTTTACTTCATGAACACTTCTGGAGTTCTAACATTCACTTAAAGTGTTTTCATTATTTATTTCAATCACTTTTGGAAAAACTGTAACAGGCTTCCTTAAGGACTTTTTTGGCAAAGTTTTGGCTCTCATTTTCAGTTTAGTCCCTGTATCTGAACGGTTTCAGAGGAAAGTTTTTTTGTTTGTTAAGCCGAACATTGACCTATGAATCATTCAAGCATTTAGGAAAAAACTAAACCAAAAAAAAATAAAAACATTAACTTAAGCCATGAACCAGTGAGAAACAGGTGCAGATGATGACAGATAATCAGGCCGGTGATTAGTACACTGGTGATGCTGAATGCTGAGTGGTTGGAACAGATGAGAGGAGAAATTAAGTTGTTCCTGTAAACAAGAAATTTATTTTTTTTTTATTGTATCTTCATGCACTTTGTATATAAAATACAATAAAATACTGTTCCCATTTCTTTAGTTAATCACTTAATTTAAAATGAAGAAATGTCGAGTAGCTTAAGGCCTTTGCATAGTACTGTATACAGTACATACTGTATCACTTTCCCAAGTTAGCCGTCTAGCATGTTTCTAGCAAATCACTAACATGGCGGCATCAAACAATTCTGACCAGCACATTGCCGTTTGGATTACATTTTAAGGAAAGTTGTTTAATGTACATTTCAAACCGGCATTAATTTCAAAGAGCTGTGCTTAGTGATGTGCTGAATGTTTACTTACTGTTTTTTATCTCCCGGCTCTATTTCTGGGTCAAATAACTAAAAACAAATCAGAATACCTGAGCTCTACAATGAAATTGTAACAGTTCACATGAACGGTGCTGACAAATACTACAATGGAATCATTAGTAATGGACAGTCTACTTGAGACATTAGTCGTGTTTGATCAGTCAACCTTAATCCGCTGTTTCTACAGTAGATGCACTATTTTAGCCCCGTTAAGTTCAGCTCCAAGGGTATTTATTTATGTTATGATGGTAGTAGGAAAAATAAAAATGCAAAAATCACAACCAAATACTCGGTGTATAAGCACTAAAACTCAAATCACACAAATAAGAAGAAAAGCACACAAATGGTTGGCTCATTGGTACTGTGATCATAAACCCCAGCTCCACATGAGCTTAGAGACTCGATTAGTTCTATATTCAGACTTATTTAAACATACACAATTTGTTATGGATGACATGAGATTTGGTAATAAAAATATGGCCAAACTAAATCCCAGGTCCCCCCCACACAAACAAATTTGTAGAAGCATAAGCCTTGATCAATCTAATTTTTCTACAAAGGCTAGAATGTTGTTATGAAATGGTGAGATGTCACTTGTAGGGTGTTAACACCCACAATGTATTTTATACGCCGGCCCCTCTGATTGTAGTATACTCACTGCATCACATTGCTAAAAGATACTCTATTCAAAACGCTCTTTAAAAACAAAGGTCTACTGCATTACATAAGCACCAGCAGCCCCAAAATATCCTCGATGAACAGTCTGTATATATAAATATTTAAAGAAATGCCACAGTTGTGGTGATAACCATGCAGCAGTAGATTTAAGAACAATACATATCCATTGCAATCCATCACTGCAAATAGCAAGATAATTAGATACTTTATTATTGCAATATTGGCCTTTGCAACCACTCAAGTATACACTTTTCACATCAACAAAACATTTTTCTCCTGTGTTTGTTCTTAACAGCTTTAAAGATCCTACAGCCCTATGTTTTATGCATTATGAATATCAATTAACTGGCGATTTTGAGAAATAAAACATACTTAACCGCTCGTTGTCATGCACAAAGTTTGACTGAAAAAAAAAAGATTTATGATCAAGTAAAAAACAAAAAGGACATCTCATTTATAGTACAACTGCTACACAAAGTTATAGCATGAGGAGATCAGGTACAAAGTAGCTAATGTAAGTGTATTATAGAAATGTAACTTTTAGAAAATAGGATTAGAAAATAGGATATATATATATATATATGTATATATATATATACACACACACACACACACAATTTTTACATTCTATAATGAAGCTTCTGTATCAAACCATCACAAATCGAGCACATCACCACAAACAGCACTGCAGTAAGTTGATTCTAATGACGGTTGCAACCGTCTCCATTTTAGAAGATTTTGCAAACACTACATTAAAAGAAGGCGCTGAGCATCAAAAGCAGGAACTGGACTGGATTAATTCAATTGAAAACTGCATCATGATCTCAGTAAATACGACATTAATTTAAAGAGCAGTGAAAAGTCTGTCTGCGCCTTCCCCCCCCCCCATACCCCCCCTCCCCCAAAAAAAGAAGAGAGTAGCTACTTCCTAAAGCTTTAAACAAATTCCAGCAGGTACTGCAAGACAGCTGCACAAAAGATGGGAGTGAGCTAGACAGCAGAAAATGTGAGCAAAGAAGAGTATGAACAGATGTGTCCATAACCAGGGAGTGAAAATTATTTCTTGGCAGCACTTGGCAGGTTCCTTCAAAGCCGATTTAAAAGCATGAAAAAAAAAAAAAAAAACTTCTAGAGAAAGATGTAACCACCAGAAAACCAAAGGATGCCACGTGGGACTGACTGAGGAGGTCTCACTCTACGGTAGGCGCTGCAAAGCTGGGACTTCATCCAATTACTGCTACTGCCAGGCATGGAGGTTTTTTTTTTGGGTTTCTCCATCCCTCCTTTCCTCTCTCCGAGCTTATAAAGCTTCTACGCTCTATTTTTTTTATGAGGCAGCTACTAGCCACATATGCTGTACAGCTGCTTCCATAAAACACAGGATTGAGTAGTTTCTCATTCGCACATATATTGAGAAAATGGAAATAACTGGGTTGCTGCAACTTGTAATCTGCTACCTGCTGCCTGAAATTACTTCTGATTAAATTATTGCTAAAAATACTATATTTTAATACATAAGCCCCCCCCCCCCCTTCCCCATGTGGCTTTATGGGACTGGAATGATCTTCAAATGGCTGTGCACCTTTTCTGAGTGCATTATAACAAACAACCTTGATGCATGCAAGAGTCAGTACACAGGGCAGTAGTTCAGCCGTGTGCCATGGATGAGCTCATGCTTGCACATTGCTCAAACTAAGGCAAAGCCAATAATCAGAAACACTTCCTGCTGTCCTGGAGATGGACACACATCACCATGGTGACTCAGGCACAAATCAGCAACCTACGTACTGGGATGTAACCATGCAATTAAGATTCACAAAACCACACACAAACATTGGTGACTTATTTAAGAAATAGCATTTACCTAAACAATACGAACTAGGGAGTCCATAAATATTTGTACACTGAAAAACCCATGAGCTCAAAGTGCAGCTCAAAATTTGAGAGGATCTCCCAAAACAATTGAGCTGATCATTGTAGCCATTACAGGACTTTTATAGGTGTTCCATGGCAGACGTATGTCACTCCCTCATAATTTCACTTACAAGTAAGCAGATAAAAAAGTGTGTCGGTCTTAACCTTAAGAGCAGTCATTGTCTTTTTTACAAACCAACAATAGGCTGAAAAGAGGCATTTGGTGCAGTCTTAGAAAGGACGATAGCACTGCTGAGGCTGAACCAAAACACTCAGAAGACCTCAAAACAACTGCAGTGGATGACATTCTTTCTTGGTGAAGAAAAACATCTTCCCAACAGTTGGCCAGCTCAGGAACACACTCCAGGAGGTAGGTGTACCTGTGTCAAAGTCAACAATCAAGAGGAAATGCGGAGGTTTTACAACATGTAAACTATTAGTAAGCCTTAAAAAATGGGAAGCCCACATTAGGGGGGAAAAAAAAAAGAAAAAAAGGCCTGTACAGTTTTGGATCAAACTCCAGGATCAAAGGTTCGATTCCTGACGCATATCTGTGTGTAGACTCAGTTCTCACTGTGCTTGGTGGGTTTCCTATGGGTGCTCCGGTTTCCTCCGACAGGCCAAAGACAAGGGGAGGCATCTCCATATTGTGTGTGCTTGTGTGTCCTGCGATGGACAGGTACTAGTCCAGGGTGTACCCTGATAAGCGGTAGAGATTGAGTGAGCTTATCCAGTTACTACTGATCCCTTATAACGTATATAAAATGCTGCAATTCGTACATGTGATTCAGATGGAAAATACCCCACAGATACTACACACAGATGATAACAGTTGGTTGTCCAGAGTTACCTTAAGATTGTGGGCAGTAACTGAAGGACTGCGGGAGATTACAAGGTATGGGACAGGCGCGATGAATCACCTGGGATGAACAGCAGTTCGGTCTTACCTTTAAACAATTTAAACTACCTTAAAATTAAACATTTAACTGAGCAGCACGTATTCCTGTCCTCTGTGGTAATGATGATTTCTAAACAATCGTAGCAAATAATTTCCTATTAAAAAAATAATTTCTCACCGGGTATGAGCAGATATAGAGGATACTGGTTGCATTTGCTATTTCCTTCCACAATGAGCCTCACCATCATCCTCTGATCACCCAAGCGGAGTGTTTAAAGTGTAACGCTCATTGGGGATCAATTATTTTCAGACTGTTGTCTTTCAAATCAAAAAGGTCAAACACCCCAAAAAAAAAAAAAAAAAAAAAAAGATTATGAGCTTAGAGGCCATCTGAGAGAGATTAAAATTCTGGGTTTGATTCAAGCCAGGTTCTTCCAGAGGGCTGGTCTGTAGAATATTAATTGTAATAAAAGAGTAACTCCTAATTAAAAAGCATTAAACCACTTTACCAAATATTCTCCACCTATTCAGCAATAAAGAACAAAAAGTCTCAACATTCAGTTTCCCTTCTTCTTTTCTTCTCAAAAGCAGCACATATGACTCTGAAGAGTATGAAGCCTCCTGTGTCTTTACAACATTTTCCTTTTGAGAACAAACCTTACTCTCTCTCTAGCTACGTCGCAGACCCTTTTCATGTCCACATTTATAATTAGCGTTCCCTGCGTCACACGTAAAGCGACCGACCTCAGCTTTGAGAGCAAAAGGGACGCTCTGGTTTGCTTAGAGAAAGAGAGATGATGCGTTTCCAGCTTCTCCTTTAGATTTCATCACCTTCATGACGTGTTGTGGATTTAGAGGAATTATACCGGCTCTGCCTGAGCATAACATGTAATCAGACACCCAGCCACTGAGACACTGAAGGCCGAGACTGTCTGAACACCATGTGGTTTCCACACACCCCATCTTATTGTTGGAAAAAAGTGGGTGTACTCAAGACATGCTTTAAAGCTGAATAAAATTAAATAATTAAATAACATTGACAGACTAATAAAAACTGCTTTTATTGACAGACTAATAAAAACTGCTTTTATTGACATTGTTCAGCGATATATTATGTAATATAACAGCTCGTTCTGACTGAGGGATCTGATAATGGAGAGTAACAGCACTGAGATAAGCATGACTCCACATCACAGTTGTATTATGATCATTAATAACATTAACTGTTGGTTACCATCAGAGGCGAAAGTAGTTTCCGAAGTACTGAGAGAGAGCAGCTGCCGGTCAAAACCCGCATTCAAAATCAATATCATTTCAAATCAAAGCATTTTTAGCAAGAAAACTGATAATGTTGTCATCTTAAACAACACACTCTCTCCTTAATGATCACTTCCAAGTCGTTCTGAATTGCCTCCGTACTGTTTTAAGCTAACTAACGTCTAACTCAGGGCTGAATTCAAAATCCGTATCTAACCCGTATTCAAGGGCATAAGCTGTTGTGTGGAACAAGTGAATTGTACACCCTAGGCCACTAACTTTCAATTTAAGTAGCCTTCAATTTTCAAATTTGGGATTTAGCCCCAGAGCCCAGGAGTTGACGGAGCTGTGAGGTCTTGCTGCGTATAACATCCCAACTTTTGACAGGTGCCACTGTAAGGTTGGGTAAGACTGGGATGTGGAAACAGGAAAAAAAATGTGCAAACGTACATGATTTCTCAAAATAAGCTCAAGCAACCATTTAAAAGCAACTGAGATCTGAGATAAAATAGAAGGTCTAATTTCAAGCAAAGCTTTAAAGTCAAATGTGCCGAATGAAACTTTTTTCCCCCTAACTGTGCAATATGGCCATAGGTTTGTGGACAGCTGACAATTACAGGTAAATGTGGGTGTTTCCAAAACGGTCACCACATCGCAGGAAGCACACATCTGTATAGGATGACTTGGTCTTATTTAGCATTAAGATTTACCTTCACCTGAGCCACACCTGTTTCTGAATAACAGAGCCCATGTGCATGCAGCAGCAAGCTCCAGGAAGACATACTTTGTATATGGTACTTTGGTATATAAACCCCAAGCTGAATGCTTCCTCCTGATCTACTCTATGTAGAGTCCTGCAACAGTACTGCAGTCGGTCAGTGAATAGACAGTCAGGCTCCCGGAGCACTATAATGATGCCTACGGTAACGATTGAAGAGCTTAGCAGTGGTGTGTGTGTGTGTGAGCAACCAAACTCAGGCTCTCTCAAAAGTGGCAACTGTCAGGTAGAGTTATAGCACATGTCAAATTTTCACTTCTAATCACATGCCTTTAATGGCACTTCTAATCACATTCATCCATCAGCTGGAGAGACTTATTACTCTATTCGTATTATGATTGGTTAGTGATATGATCGTGGCTTATAATGGTTTAAAAATTTCCAGAGATGGAAAAAGTAATGAAAATAAAGAATGTCTAAATAAAGTCTGATAGTAACTGAACCAGTGTAAGAAATTTCAAAAGGTTTGATCAATCGGCTCTTTTTTTGTTTGGTGGTTGTTGTTTTTTTTTAGGAAACCCACTGTGGCATTTCACCACGATGATACAATCATGGTACTACATGTCAAAGGCAACTAAAAAAAAAAAAAAAAGGTTGCTTAAAACGATTACCTAAAACTACTTCCTGAAACTGTTTCCCAAAACAACCTTCAACTCCTTTAAAACACAGAATAAAATTCGACTTCGACAAATTGACTAACCTGATGTCAAGGAAATGATAGGAGTGATAACATTGGAGGACTAATTTAGCCCGGTGCTTTATTCAGGGAACTGCTATGAATTAATTATACCGGAGAAAATCAAACTCTGTACAGCTCAATAAAAGTCTTTGAGAGGGCAAACAGAGCCCTCTGATGATCTATAGAAATACATGCCTGTTTTTTAAATATACTAGAATAAAAGAAACTGAAATGAAATTTCCCTATCTTTTTCCAGCACAAAGGATTTAAAAGAGGTTGGTTTCATAACTTTCAGCCAGGTTAGGGAACAACGTCTAAATGAGAATATTTTGAACTACAAAAACAAGAATTTTTTCCACAGCTGTTACACCAGGCACAGAAGTACCTGTAAACCTGCAACATGTACACATTACCTTGCTGCCAAGACTGATGGTAAAAACATACACGGGTGTAGAGACCACACACACCCCACAGGAACACCACGTCAGTCACAGATCAGCCTAACCACAACGCTTTCTTGTGAAGCAAATATGATCAGTCATTAACATCATTAGTGCCTTTACTACTGGATATCATCACCACATAGAGGCATGCTCATGCCAACACAAGACTTTAATATTTAAACTCCTTTACAATTATTATTAAGGTTTATTAGTCTACATCCTGTGATTGGATAATTACTATTCACATCTTGCACCTGTACACACCGTTATCCTACAGCTCAAACGTGATGCTGTTAGCTTGACAATTTTTAAAGCTTTTGGTTTTTAAAAATAAGATTAACAGTAATTGAAGCTGACTCTAAACATGCACTGGCTAATCATCGTCATTATGTATAAATGAGACTTTTGTCCTTGAAGTTAGTCATCGCAAAACACAAACCTCAGTACTTTGTCACCTAACATTCCTGAAGCGCGACTGTGTGTAAGCAAAGCCGAGAGCAATTGCGTTATCACCTTGACGAGTCTTTCCAACAGTTACACCTTCAGAAGTTACAGGATCAGGTACTATTTTTAAATCAGTCGTCTTCCTTAGTGCCATTTTATATTGGATGCAACAAACATGCACAGCTTTAACGCTGAGCTGTTGCCTGATTCCTATCATTAGTGCAATAAACTGAAATTATTAAATGACAAGAAAAAGCCTGAACCATGGGCTGAATTCAAGGACTAAAAAAGGTGTAGCAATCAGTTCTGGAGAAAGATATCTGAACTGAAAAGCCAAATACCCTCCTAACTTCAGCCGCTTAAATTCATGGACAAACGCTGCCAAAACAACTGAAACTAATAACTAGGCTAAGTTGACCAATGTTAATATAAAATGTCATCAAACAAGATGCATGCACACAAACATAGCATCCAAAACACATAGGAGTAAAAGCTAGTGAAAGGAAGTTATTTAGAAACTTACAAAATTACTGAAACCAGCGAGTCTTTAGCTGAACTCCAGCTGGAAATCACTAACACTGGAAAGTCTCAAGCAGTTCTTGATCATAGTGTTAAAAATAAAAGTTCACAGAGGTTCACTCCAAAATGAACCCATGCTTCAAATATTACCACACTACACAGGTTGCTGTTCCCCAATGTAGACAGTTTCTCACAGCCAGCAAAACAATGTCCAGGCAGCAAGACTTGCATCTCTCCTGGACTAAAATTACAACAGCGGCATGCCCTAGCAAAGTCAAAAGCAAGTTGAATATCCATGGCCAAGTTATTTAATGTTACCTGATACACAAATATGACCCACGTACCTGCATTCCTAGTTTACCTACTCGTTGTGTAAAGCAGCAAAAGTAATATTTAAATATATTTAAACTACAATCTCTCGTTTCTGGATATTTTGCTTCCAAAGGGCCAGAATGTCTTGTATTTTTAATGTACAGTACCAGTCTGAAGACACCTTGCAATAACGTTTTTAAGAGAATTACTTTCTACATTCTAGAACAATACTGGAGATTTCAAAACCATGAAAATGTTATGTAATGCTGTTCATGAGATACATTTTTTTGGGGTCTCATTTTCAGTCCAGTCCCTGTAGCTGACCAGTTTCAGATGAATGTTTTTTGTTTAAGTCACGTCACAAAAAGACCTATAAATCATTTAAGAACCAACAAAACAAGTCTAATAGTATACAGGTGATCCTGAATGCTGAGTGGTTGGAAAAGACGAGAGGGGAAATAAGATTGCTGCTGAGATTGTTGGACAACCAATTCTTAAACTGCATCTTTAGGCACTCTGCAGTCTGTCGCAGTAAAACATTTGTTTCCATTTCTTTTCTATGCACAAGCACACACAAAACACCCTCTCGCTGATTTGCTGGAACGAATGTGTGGTGCGGTCTGCACCATATTGTTTATTTCCCATTTACAGAGCCCTGGGCTATGTACATGCACCAGAGATTTTTCAAGTCCACACACAGAACAGCTAGGAGACCGTGAGGGACACATTCGCGTAATTTAACAAAACGTGTACGCCAATAATCTTTCTCCAAAATCGCTAACTATCCCTTTAATTCTAGTTGTAATCATATCTTCACTCTGTACACGGCTACATGGTCATTCACTTTGTGTAAAAAAGCATGTTAGTTCTTACAGGAGGAATCTCAAAACGTATTTATCAAATTGAAGACGTTTTAAACAAATACAGGCTAAAAATATAGTTTATCTGTAAATGATAAATGACCTGGACTCTTCCTGTGTACTTGTCCTTACATTGTATGCCAGTAAAATTATTGAAAATAAACGTGTGTGCTGTTTGAGCCAGTAACACACTACCTGATCCTCCAGTTATACATCAATACTACAATGCTGTGTGTATCAGATGGCACTAAATCGCTGACCTCATGGAAATCAAACCCTGAATTTACTATGAGGGACTTCCTTATGAAAGGAGAAAAAAAATTAAGTCTGTGAGGAAAGGAATTAAAAAGAAGTTCACACGTGAATATGTGCAATTATACTGCAACATAGCGCAAGAGGAGCTGTGTGTGTGTTTAGACCGCTCCTTATTCCTTTTTTCGAATAACCGAGTGGATGTTGCACAGAAGTCAAACTGCAACAGAAGGTTTAAGCTCGTAATGTTAAGTGCTTTGACTGAAGATAGTAACGAAACTATGTCTTGAGGTCATGCTTTCAGAAGATCCTCTAAAGCATTAAAAGAGGGGAGGGGGGGGTAAAAAAAAAAAAAAAAAAAGGTAGAAATCAGTAGCAAGGGTTAGGACTCTGCTCGCGCCACCTCAGCGTTGACGTGCTCCCTGAGCACACGGATACTGTGATGGTTTCTGAATGCCTAGGACCTCAAGCTGAAAATTCTTAAGTAAGACTACTCCAAGAGTGCTTACATGCACACACTCCAATACTCCTGATGGATCGCTATGTGCGAGTGTGTATAGACTCTACAAAAAAAAAAAAAAATCCATTCGAGTAGAAAGGAGTGCTGGAATGCTGATCAAAAATAAAATAAAATAAATATATTAGAATATAATATTGACCCAACTGCTATTCCTTTCTTTTTTTTCTTAACTGTAACTCTTGACTAGGGCTGGACAATGAGACAAAAATATGACCTCATGATAATCAAAAGCTTTCCTACAATACACCACAATACTTAGGTTTGCTACAAACTGAGAGCAAACCAGTAATGTTGTAATACTAAGAGGATTTTTTTTTTAAATGCAATAAATTGTTAATGCATTTCATCACTTAAATTGTTGTAGCCAAATCTTTAATGGGGGAAAGAAAAAAAAAAAAAAAAAACACTTGTAACTGTTTAAAATAATAATTTAAAAGATATTATGGAACTCTGAAACAATTACTGTGAGAATCCATCATGATCTTGACATTATGTTGTCCAGCTTTAACTTAAAGTCAGTGATATGCAGTGGAACAAGTTTGGCATGAAATGGAAGCGGCTTCGTTTAAAACAAACGGTTCCTCCAGTCTTGGGTCATAACCTTGACACAACTGTTTTGAGAAACAACACTTTGCTGGCAATGTGTGGGCATGTTCCTGTAGACAGCTAAAAACAAAGCCTATGCGTCTTTCTCAGGGACACGCACACATTAACTCAGTGACCCATTTCTCGAGAGGAACTCCCACAGGGTAAAAATACTGGACTGCTGTCTTATCAGTGACGACTCTTCCTCCTTCAATTGCTCGTCCTACTCTGAGCTTTTAGAGGCCACTTTAACAATAGCTGTTGAGGCGGGTTAAAAACAGCACCTCAGGAGTATTAGGAGGGACGAAGGTCAATAACTGATGGGCTTGGCTGCCAACACTTTATCCTGAAACTGATATTGAAAAATCTATTTTAATAAATCTGTCGAACTATTCAGAAAGTAAGCATCAGCAGGAAGATTAATTATGTCAATTTGCTATTTACAGACACTTAAGATGTATTAGACTTTACATGCGCATTGGGATTTTAATACTTAACTGTTTAAGACGCCGTTCAAACTAGGCATTTAGTGATCTTGTTTGTGACAACTCGTGTATCGTCAAATTGTCTTTTACATGTGTTTACTCATTGGCAACACAGCATCCGGTGTGGTAGGAGCAAGTGTTTGCCAAGTTTGTTGAATTGTAACAAAAATATAATAATAATCTTAATAAGGGTACTTTATAAAATTGAGACACTTACAGAATCGCAATAAAAATCGAACTGGCTTCTAGGTATCGTAGTAATCACAGCAGGTGGCCCCTGGCGATTCCCACCCCTAGTAGGCATCTCTGCTTCATACCATGCTAAGGTACGATTAAGACCAACTGAGGGGAGGGTAATCCGTTATATCCGAAGTGCAGTTAGGTCAGAGTTGGTCATGCCTCAAACAAGGAAATACCTAACGGCTCCGTGAGTGAATTTGCATTCTGGCGGGTATGGCAAGTCAATACCTGCCTATACAAGTATCTCAAATCTACCTGACTATCAAGAGGTTGGGCTATTCACAGAAACTCTTGCAGTTACTGTAATTTTGCACAGAACAGCGCATGCACCGTCATTGTCATGTCCATGGAAAGTGGTTAACAAGGAAACTGTAGTTAATGGAGTTTGGCGTGGTCTGCCACAGATGCTATTTTGAACCCAAGCAGAGGCCTGACATCATTGGCAACACGGTAGCGTTCCCACTGTGCTGGTGTGTGTTGTCATATTTACAAACCGTGATGGTCATCTGTTAATCAGTCCATCTAATCAATGCAAAGGAACAGCAGGACAGTGCTAGATTTCCATTATAACTGAATAACATTAGTCTTGTTTAAGTGAATGTCCCATATCCAGACCTTTTTTTTGTACATTTATGCGGGTGTACAGTTGGGGCCTGCAGACCGAGCCCGTTATACACGACATTCAATTATAACTGAGAGTTAATTATAAAGGGATTATACTGTATTGGGTTTTTAGGCTATTCGTCCACATAAAAGCCCTATTCGAACGGGACTAGTTTTCCAAACGACGTTTGAGTTAGATTTTTTGGAAAAAACTTTTTCGGCAATCACAGACAGTCGCATTCGGACGGGATTAGATTTCTCAGAGGACCGCCGAGTTTGCTGAAAAACAGTAGGTAATTTGCTCTGGAATTTTTACAGAGCTCATGTGAGAGAAAGACAGACATGGCAGATTCGGACGGGATTAAAATTATAAAGTACGTCTGTGAAACCCCCTGTAAAACTTGTCCCGTCCGAATAGGGCTAAAGTCACTAATAAAACAGAATTTTGATGAAGAAAGCTGGACTGTCATAGCGTGTATCAGAACTGGCAGAGGGTGGTTTTCACTCTTAACACGTGTGAAAGCGGGCATGCTTGCAGCACATAAACAGAGGACACATTTACCATTATATAACAGTCAATACAACTCCATTAAAACTTTACGGTGGAGTACACTTTACATCATATTTATTGATTTGCGTCATCACTTGCTGGTTAATTACATATAACACGCAAATATCTGTACCAGATTATTAATTTAAAAAATGCTGTCACTGTGATCAGACTTCATTAATCCAGTGACATTTTTAAGCAACCTGCTGACAAACATCAAAGTGGTGACACCGTTTAAACTCCAGCAGTTTCATTTGATCAGATGCTCAAATGAGAGTGAGTGTGTGTGTGTGTGTGTGTGTGTGTACACTGCTACAGTAGGGCTGCAGGCTGAAACACTGAGCTGGCAGTCAGTAAAGCTTTTGCTGGATGTTATAATATTTCTCTTCCTCATTTTATTATGCTTCATCCATCAAAGCATCACATGCACTGCAGACAAGACGAACATAAAAAAAAAAAAGGTTATTTCAAAACAAACATGTGGAAACGTTTAAGACGTGTGTGTGAAGATTTGAATGCAGTCTCATAAGAAGACTCGCTGCAGCAATCTATTACACAACACAGACCCAGTCTGTGGGGGGGGGGGGGGGGGGCCAAAAAAAAAAAAACACAAAAAACAGCACAGGTTCAAATCAACTTTGAGATCCGATTTAAAATAACTGTGATGCCTGAAAGTGTAAGACAAGTGCAAAAGAAAGTTTAACGAGGTGGTGTTCTCATGATGCTGTTTAATGTCTTGGTCTTTTTTTTTTTTTTCAGAAGTAAATTAATTCGCTTGTGATATTCCAAAGAGAAAATAGTTTATTTTCCCGTTTCTGCAGTCACTATATATACAGTATTTTGTGATAAATGCGAACCACTAAACAATGCAACTCACCATTTCAGTGTTCCTACATATATTATTTTACATATATACTGCACACAATTTTGTCCACATTACACACTGCATTTCTTTTTACCTATAATATGCATGTCATTGAAATCACTTGCAGCCAAACCCAATAAGTGTCCATTGGCCGGCTTTGCTTTCCACCAAAGCAGTAATGCTCTCTTGGACTGATCATGGATGATTAGGTCATCTTTGGGATTCAGTGTTGCAATGTTATACAGTTGCACCACTTAAACTCCCAAGTTACACAAATCGTACTTACACCACACCAACCAGCAAGTCAGGGACATTTTTATGATCTATGACTGATTGCTGTGGGCAATAAATGTATTTAAAAGAGCGTTTTTGATTAAACTATAACACCCCAAGGATTTTGTTACAGCTGAGAGTAAATAGGTTTTACTTTCATTTTCACGTATACCCCCCTTTTAATGATTAAAAACATTAACCATGATGTCTAAGCAACGATATCCAGTACCGTCAACATTAAAGGTTTCTTTACACTAAACTACCACCAACACAGCTTGCAGAATTTATGGTGCCATGCATTAGTGTAAAAACTGATTAGAATTGGTGCACAGGTCAAGTGTTTGGCTCTGCTTTAAACCAATCCAATCAGGGTGCGTCATCCATCAATAAGACACAATCTTCCATATCATATGGAGTTGTGATCAAAATAAATCTCCCTTCCGACTACACATCTCTAGCTTTCTTTGGCTCCTCTGTTCTAGTATAAAGCTTCTTGGCTGTCTGTTCTATAACTCAGTCGCCTCAGATATCTAGGAGACGCCACCTTTCTTTTTTTCCATTCATAGCATTCTGTAGTCGTATATGATTCTCACTAGCAATTACACACCGACACAAGCAACCTAAAGTTAAAATGAGAGCGTGCCGGTGTATAATTTTACACACTGCAGTACACCCAGTGATCCAACATGAGCGGTACTGCAGTCTTGACAGTGCAGACGATTTAGTCATGTTTCGTCATACCCGTGTTTTTCATAAAGGCTCTGCTGCAGGGCTAAAAACTATGTTCCATATCTGAAGATCACGCCTACCTGAAGGTCAATAAATAACCAGGGTTTCTACTCTTGAACTCATAATCCGCCATATGAGCTAGTTTACAGTCTCCACATTTGCACAAAACAGACTCAACAATGGACTGTGCAAGAAACAACAGAGACACTTTAAGGAAGTGCCCAAACGAGAACCTCAAGCCTCATGTTCAGCTAAAAATTCATTTAGGCTAATGCTCTGCATGGGTTCAGTAGAGAGTTTGTGGGATTTCACAGCCAGTTATTTCCACCCCGGTAGGGTTCTCTGCCTTTACCACCTCCTGTCTGGCTAAGACCATGTCACCACAGCATGGTCCATGATCATGATATAATGACAAGGTATGAAAAATAGCGCACAGAAAATGAGTCTGGAAAAGCAAGCAAGCTAGCTGGTTTGGCAATGACTTTGTAAAGATGGGAAGGGTAAAAATAATAATCTGACATCATAACAGCCTCATGAACAACCATAAAAGTAAATTATTGACCACGTAGGGGAGATTGCAGAAGTTTTTCTTCAGGGAACACTTACTAAAAGAAAAATTGTCAAAAAAAAATAATAATTATAATTTTTTATTATTGATATACCTGATCAGTGACATGATCAGGTATATGATCTACAACAACCAGAGTATATGAGGAGAGAGTGAGGGTTCTGCTGTGGGTTTCCTGTCACATGCATGCAGCATGTGTGTTTGAGAGAAAGAGAGGAAGGGAGGGGTGCTGCTCTCTCATGCAGCACTACTACTTACTGGCCTTGTTAATGACAGCGAGGAGTGTTTGATAGCTACATGGGAGGCCTTATTAGTTCCAGGTCGACTCGTGACTTGTGTGCTCTCATGGTCATTTAAACACGAATAGCCGGTCAGAGAATAAATGGCGTACGAGTGTGAGTGTGTGTGTGTGTTCGTCTCTGAGCTTGTTTTGACAGTGAACAGCACTCTGTTTGAAAAGAAACCGATTCAGTGGTTTCTCAGAAAAGCTGGTTTTACGTCAGAGAATAAAAAGAGCAGTTCTTATGATCCTTCCACAACAGGAAGTATATTAAGAAGATCGACTGTATAAAGGCCTGTCTGGGTCGAACAAGGTTTATAAACACTGTAGATGTGAATTGAGTTTTAATGAAATGCCGTTGGTGTGAATTTCCCAACCGGAAGTGAAGAATGTTAAACCCCCTTTTTTTTCTTTTTTTTTTTTAACTCCCCACCACCCCTCCAAAAAAAATAAGTAAATAAACCCCAGCGTCGCGTGCCAGGACTTACCGAGCAGAAGCAGTTTCACCTCTCTCGCCGCTTTCTCGCCATCTTCACGGAGGTTTTTGTCGATCATTTTCGACCTCTCGGCGGCCGCCTTGTCCTCGGCGCTCACCGTACAGCCCATGGCGCCGAGTAAACTACCAGCTCGATGCCCGATCACGATTTTAAAAGCCAGAAAACAATAATACAAAAATCAAAAAAAGCGACGGTATGTCGAGCCGCCGAAGTGGTGAGCAGGAGAAGCGTGCGGCTCGAGCGCAGTTACTCAACAGAAACGGAAATGGTGAAGAAGGCGCACGCGACGGACGGACGGACGAACGAACGCAATATAATTATGTCACGAATTTAAAAAGTTGCAAACGGCGAACAGGAGGCCTGCGACGCTCCATCAACCGAATGACATTAGAAATCCACACACACTCTCACACACGCAGGCAGGAAGGTCCTCACTCAAAGTTGCCGCGAGGCACTTTCACCACAGATCAATAGTCTCGCGCGCGAATGCCTTCGAAGCCTGCGACAGTTACATTCAGACGTTAGCCCGATGCAGCGCGTGCACTCACACGCCGAGGAGCGCACAGTCAACACGCACAAGCACTACTCAGGCGGAATTCTGCCTCTCCACTCCCAGCTATCCTACCCACCCCACATTAAACACTCAACATCACAGCGCACACGTAACCTGACGAAGGAGAGAACGAGAGAGGGAGAAAAAAAAGCCCTCATAAACCTATGGTTCAGCGCGGCCACGCCCGTAGCGCCTATCAACTTTATATAAGCGGAATGAACAGAGCGCGAGCCCGCAAAAACCTCAAAGCGCCGAGGAACGCCTACTGCGCATGCGCTGACAGTCAGGCGCTGGTGTACTATGAGGAGTGCAGTAATCGTCTGTAAATAAATATATATATATATTGCACAAAAAAAACAGTGTAAACACTGATGTTGCTTACTCTGCGTGTGCAGACGTGCACAGTTGCAGAACACAAATGAGAGGTTACAAAAAAAAATGCTGCAGAGGATTCAAAGGTTGCAAAGGAGCTCAAACAGTCCAAGAAATACTGTCCAAGAAAACGCGCTGACCTGGAAGTAATGTGAATTTCTGGCGCCCTCACGTGTATGAAAACTGCGATTTACCATGCAATTTATTAGAAAATCGTATTTTCTCTGCATCGTCTAATCGCGATGCGTAGGACGCATTTCAGCACCTCATGATCCCCTGAGACACAAACTATCTGTCACACAGGCGTCAGTGGGTGAAGCTTAGGAGCTAACTGTGCGAGTGCTCATCAAACATCACATCACAGAGCACCACAGTGAACTGTGCAATCCCCATTCCTCATTCCTCTTACCACTACTGTCTTTCAGTACAAGTCGGATGTCTTTCACTTGCAAAAATTCTCCAATGATGGTTAGGTGTTTCAGGGATGGACTGGAGGAAAAGTACATAGAGAATGACTTTTTGAGAGGTGTCAGAGGAACCATCTACTCCTTACTGTGACCAAGACCAAAGTGATTGTGGTTGATTTCAGGAGGAAATAGACTATAAACAGACTGGACTCAATATGGTGTTGAGTTTCTTGAGACACTTACAGATATCTTAGAGATGATGCTTTACTGGACTGGAGACCAACATGGAGGCTATGTATAGGAAGCAGAATGTATTTTTGGAGAAGCCTTTAATGTTTGCAGCAAGATGTTGGAGATCTATCAATCTGTGGTTGAAAGTGTGGTGTTAGTTGTAGCATTAGAACCTGAATTGCAAAAAGACTTAACAAACTGATGAAAAAACCTGCTCTGTCCTAGGCTGCACTCTACACAGTTTTGGAGTGGCTATGGAAAGAAGTACGTTATCCATCCGAGACAATTTATCCCCTCACACCCTGTAGGTTAATGGGGCACTTTCAGTTAACACATTTATTAAGCTTCACCATATCAAGAAATTGTCCTGGAGGTCATTCTTACCTACAGCAACCTGTACAATAATTCCACAGTGTGATGGGACATAATTCGTAGAATAAGCACACTGGGCATATGTTACAAACCCATAAATATGCACTGTAATATAACAACATTTGTTGTGCACATACATGCACATATCTTCTTTGGTTTAGGTGTTGGTTTTATTGGTTTTATGTTCATCCATAATTGTTAAAATGTTAAAAACATGATTTTTAGAGTTGTTATTATTTTCAACATATTTTCAACAAAGTAAATATTACTATACAGTCCGGCCCATACATTTTGCAACAGATTATTTATTTATTTATTTTGCATTTGGCCTATGTATACCACCTCACTGAATTTGAAATGAAACACGCAAGATGTGAGCGAATCCAAGACTTTCACCATTAATTCAAGGGCATTGACAAAAGTGTGGCATTAACCATTCAGGAATTACAGCTATTTTCATACACACACCCATTTGGGGGGGCTCTGTATAATGGAACACATCTGACAAGCAGTGGCATGGCCAGGTGTGGTCTGTTCCCTCTTTACTCCATGACTAATCAAGCAGATACAGTAAAAGGCCTCTCAACATGACACCCAAAGAGGTGTCTATGCAAGTGAATGAGGCCATCATCATTAGGCTGAAAAAAAAATACACCCACAAGAGAGACAAAAAAAAACATTGAAAGTGGCCAATACAACAGTTTGGAACATTCTTAAATAAAAAGAATGAACCGCAAGCTTCTACGGAAGACAGCTACAGTGAATGACTGCTGAATTCTGTCTATGGTGAAGAAGAACCCATGCACAATATCCAGCCAAGTCAGAAACAGTCTTGAGGAGGTAGGCATGTCATTATCAAAGTCTACAGTCAAGAGACGACTTTATGAAGTAAATACAGACGCTTCACAACAGGATGCAAACCATCGGTAACATTTAAGAACAAAAAGGCCACATTATACTTTGCCAGAAAATTTGAATCACTGCTGCCTGGGATATCAAAAGGATACAAAGAGTAAAGCCTAATTTTGATAGGTTACCCACATCTCTCTATTTATTGATCAGTGAAGTTATGCATTTTAATAAAATTTCCTGAATCATGTAACCTTAATTATAATGAGTGCAGGATCTGAATGGGTTAATGGTTGTAATACAAAGCTGAATGTGATGGTTAGTGTCCATGACAATCCAGATGGATTTATTTCATTAGAAATGTGAGTTCAGTTCTAATGAAATTCCCGACAGGAAGCATTATTTTTACACCAAGCATTTTCTACTGTTTTTGGCTACAAAAGCAGCACACATTTTTCACTTCTCTCATTGCCTTCTCTCTTTTTTTTTTTTTTACCTCAAGAAGCCGGAACAGCTTCATTGCACCATGATAGTATAAGCCTCTAGAATAGTTCTAGAGGGATAAACAATATATATCCAAAAGATTTGTAATTTGATGATGGTGAAGAGGACTGTCTAAAATATTGATCTGTTTTCCGCTATCAGTTGGGTTGAGATCTGGTAATTACAAGGGCCATAACATGTGATTTACATCACTGCCATATGCATCAGATTGGATATCTTTCCCTGCTGATGCAGCATTGCCATCTTGACAGAAACTATCACCATCAATTAGAACAACTTTTTATTTGTCTGCAATAATCATTCCATTGTAAAGAGGAAGTGGACCCAGAGGATGCCAAAAATTCCCTAGGGCCACCATTGCTTCCTCAAAATACGACAGTGTCCTTTGCTGTGGTTAGCTACCACGTTCCCCAATACAAATCATCAGCTTTGAGTAGCTAACAAGTTGGGCTACAGCCAATGTCCACGAATGAACGCCAGCTGTGTCTGCTGATTGACAAGAAGCATTTTAGATATGAGATCTGTACCTCATCTGTCTTTGGCCACATCTAGGAGACCAGTCTAACAGTAAACAAACAGCTGGTCTTGGATGTTTCTAGCTTGAGCAACGTCCAAAAGTAAATCTGAATTGGCCTCTACCAGAGGTACATGTACCTCTGACAGGTTCATGACGGAGGCCATGACAAACACCCTTAAAATTGTGGTAACCCAAATTGAATGCTGATGTGTAATTCATAGCACTTCACAGAGCTCTTCTGCATGGCACCAGTCATGAAACATTTCAATGTGCCACCATGTAAATACTCTTTTTGAACTATGAGGTCTATGTGTGGTCCTCCATATATGTTGTGATCAGAGAATTCATTAGCCATTTTGCTGCTTGCATTTGACTGCAGCTTTCAACTCCTCTGTGAGGGAGCAGCACAAAATCTTGTTCATTCCAGTGGGACACCTGGGTGAGGACATAAATTGGCTCTCTGCCAATCAGACTGTGCCAAACGTGGTTGGCACAGGCTGAGCTCCTGGACATTTGTAAATCTTGTAACCGCTGTGAAACCTACCCTGCGTGTCAGAGTTGCTCTTTGGGTTAGTGGCCGCAAGTTTCACAAACCAGAAATTTCAGAAATGAAATTGGTTGATGGGTCATCAGTCTGCAAATAATCTCCAAATATTATAGGTACAGTAGAGATGCAGCCTGGTCTCTCTGACAATGGCACAAGAACTACTTTACAAGAGTCACGAGTTGTTGTTTTTTTCTTGTGAAAGTGGTCATTGTGACAGAGTGCTTATCAGAGGGAGATAGTCACCATGGGCACCTAGGTGTATGGAGATGTCTCACTGTGCCACTGTGCCCAGAAGGCACAGTGTAAAAGAAGTACACATCAATTTGGGGGACATGTGGGTTCCCTTCAGATAATGTGGTGACAGTCAAATACATTATTCAACATGGCAACATCAGGTCATATGGCACCATGCAAAAATAAAGATCATACAATGGGCATTCCCACTCAAGTTTCACAAAGAGTAACTCATTTGCTGTGATAGCACAGTGGTACATTGGACATGCTGTCAAGATGCCTGAAAAAGTGGTTCCTGTAGAAGAGGTGTTCCAGATTTGGAAAAGGTTTGGCAGTGCACATACAGTATGGACTTTACTGCTATTGCCACATTTATTTGTCAGATATGGATCTTCTCGGGGAGCTGGATAGTGTTCTGGATCAGGAATTATTTGTCCATCTTTCTCTGTCATGTACATATTTCTGCACCTACTACTGATTCTAATTCACACATTATGCAGAATTCAGCAATCACCACAGAGTCCTGCAAGACCTTGTTTTAATTGTTATTCTCACTTATGATCAGAACCCTTTGCAAGCCTCATCTCTGAATAGATCTTTGTACCCGGTGTGCTGAAAGATACCATTTGCAGTGTTACCTGCACCATCATCTGAATTAACTAATCAGCTAAAAATAATAAAGCCTTTCTCAACTGAACTGGGTGATAGAGCAGGAATGTGCAGGATAGGGGGGTCCTCCAGTATAAGGATTGAGAATCACTTCTCTAAGGTAAGAACTGTTGGTAGACCTATTTATGGTAAACTTGTTAATAGTCAACATTGGTGCCCATCACATCGCAACTGATGTGTTATCCCACCATTATATGGGTCTCTTGACCTCCGCCATAAGCTCATACAGGGTGGTGAAGTGGGCAGCAAAAGGAGAACTGCATACCCCATTGATGAGCTCATCCTGAAGGCATTGGTAACATGATAACTCTAAAGTATCCTAGTGTAGGACAAGGGTTTTTTCCATAGTTATGTCCCATGCATTTTTTTTGACCAGTCATTTAGTCATGAGCTGGAGGACCTGCTAAGCATTACTTGTTATGCCCATTATGTGCCTTGCAGTACAAGTTGGATCAGATGTCGGTGATAAATCCATCTGCTAATCTACTCTAGATGTAAGGCCCAAGCACGCATGATTAAAGGAAAACTGGCTTACTGGATAATTGATATAATCATCTTAGCCTACAGGGACCAGATACCTACACTCTACTGTGAAATCACTCTAGGAGGACAATCTCATACTTCAGGGCATTCCCTAGTGGCACAACAGTCCAGAAAGTCTGCACAGCTGCTACCTTCGATGTCACCATGCAACAACTTCGGGTTCTGCAAGGCTAACATCGCCTCACCCAGTGTCATGAGTGCGGCAATCTAAAAACCATTTCAGGCAGTGGGATGTGGGTGAGTTATTCATGAGCTCGTGGCATATTATTCAGATGATATTCACTGCACTTGGTAGTTAGAAGGGTGAAATTAAGTTGTGGCTTAAACGATTAAAACTATTTTTTTGACAGCTATAAACTAATGTTTTTTTGGTTTGCCTTGTTAGATGCTGCAAAATGATGTGTTCGCATACCCCTCTCATCATTTAAGCTTCCATAGATTTGTTATTCCACAGAGGCAAGGACTATACTGCCCTATGTTTGATCTATTTACATTTTTTAGTGTAGGAGGAGCAACAGAAAGAACAGTGCTAAATACAGCAAATGTAAATGTGTTTCCTTTTTGCAATGGCAAGATT
This sequence comes from Clariallabes teugelsi, assembly GCA_030014215.1. Lineage (NCBI taxonomy): Eukaryota > Metazoa > Chordata > Actinopteri > Siluriformes > Clariidae > Clariallabes > Clariallabes teugelsi. Next base: position 23,626,133 of record JAQMYG010000036.1, on the reverse strand, counting down.
TTCAGTAATAGTTTCAGGTCTTTTGATTGTTATTTTGAGATTTTGGGTTGGAAATTATGTTGTAACACTGGTTGTGCTCATCAACAGAAGCTGTGTGAAACAGAATATTACTTACATATGTAACTGTGTTTCTATAAATACCAGATACCCACCAAGATCCTGTCAGATACACCAGAAAAAGCTTCCAGAATAACGATGATGAATGACAGTAATTTCTTTAAAAATCAAATACTACAGCAGGCAATCAGTGTGTGACTTTGTTAAAGGACCCCGCAGGTGTGTGCATATGCATAAGAAAATACTCAGGTCATTTTCAGCCCCCTTGACAGTTATGCTGTGTTAATCAAAGATTTTGTATACTAAAGAAAGGCAATTTCATGTGTCTCTTGTAAATCGCTGTAGAGAAAGAGCAAAAGCTTCCAGGAAAAATAAAATAAAATCTATATTTGAAAAAAAAAAAAAAAAAAAAAAAAAAAAAAAACGCAACCATGAGCTAAAAACAACTACAGTAAATATTTTCTTTATTGTTTAACTAAAACCAGTTCTGCTATTTACACTATACAAGCTAGACAGGCATAGACAGAAGGCGTGTTTACATTTGTGCATTATCACCACACAAAAGCTGTAGTAGTCACAAAAAGGCAATAAACCTGCATTCATGGCATTTATCATAACTATAAGTAACAATGGGATAACTGTAGAGTGGCTTTCTGACACAGTGATACTCTGGATGATAAAAACCCTTTGGTATAAGCTCAGATTTTTAATCTATAGACAAACAACCATAGGAAAAGATAAAACAGACCAAACACATGAACAGCACTGTTGATAGCAGGTGAAAATATTCAAATATTACAACTATATATATGATCAGTAAGCTTATTTCTAATTTACTAATTCTAAGCAGACATTTCTTGCTCTACTGACAGACACTTCTGCTAGTTTGAAGCATTTATTTCTTGAAAGAAGCTAAATTATCTGTAATAAAAAATACATTTCTAATTGTAAATTAGAAATAGGATTACTGATCTTATATTTGGTTTATTGTAGATATATACTGTATTAAGAAATTCAAATAAAGTTGACTAGATCCAAGATATTTTGACTTGCTTAGATAATCACTAACTTTTTGCACTGAGTAGCCACATTGTCTTTCAGTATTACATAAAAAAGTAATGATGTAAATTAGTCAAAAATATACTGTTTCCATAAACTCTGTACTGGTGTGTAAATATAACTTTTAATTATGTCTCATCTGTAAATCACTTTTACTATATAAAGTACAATGTTAACACCCAGGAGCTGTTTTAGAAACCACTACTCCACGCTACACCTAAAAACAAAAGTAGTTTGTAAATATATTATTGGATTAAAAATATCAGGTGGTTAAACGATCAAATTATCCTGGTCATTTATTATTACTTTATACACTTCATATCACAACTGTATTGGTTTTTTAATGAGTGCCTTTCCACAGTGTATCTAGATTCTTCCTTGCCATTTTCCTCTTATACTAAAACCACATATTATAATATTATACTTACTGTATATAATATATACTATAAATAATACCATTCAACTAACTTTGCAATATATCACTTTCTGTGAAAGCCTTTGAATGAAAATACAGCTACAGTCATTATTTTTTTCTAGCATAGTTTTGATCGCCCTGTCAGTAATGATAATTTTTAAATAGCTTGCACTAATCTTTGAATAATGTTTTCAGTGAAACAAGCTAAAGTTCTCAAAGATTTCAAGTCAGAATGGAACAATTATGAACAACAGATGTCAATGTGTCACCCCTGGATGAACGCCTTGGTGTTGGACAAAGTGATGGCAACTGAAGCTATTCTTCTTCATTTCCAACACTATATATAATAATGTATAATGCCTTTACATCTAAACTTGATTTAAATCATGATTTTCACACACAGGTTTAAACAGAACTCCTTTGAACAGCACACAGTTTGATATTATACACTCATATGTGAAGAGTAATTGATGTTGTCTCTGCAAAGAAATTTCCATAGACACAAAGTACATTTCAAATCAGGTTACACAACTACCACTAATCATGTAACGTTCAAAGGATATCCTTCACTGAGAAAGTCAAAAAGGCACAAGTCACATTAAAAACTACAAAAACAGCAGAAGTATTAGAAGTAAAGAGGGGGGGGGGGAGTTTTTGTTTAATTCATATAAAATACACAAACAAGATTTTTTATTCTGCCCAAATACAAGAGTATAGCTTTACTTATGATCTTCACACATTTAGCTGTCAATATTTACAAGATACCTTTTCTTATACCTTCTGCATAAATCATTTCTTTGATTTGAATACTGAACCTGATTATATGGTTAAATACAATCTACACACTTTTCTGCTTCAAAAACTTATTCAATGACTTAAAAAACATTTCATACATCATAATAAATATTTCTTAACTTATTGTTTGTGTGAATCTCCAACCTGTCACCGCATATTGTGCACTTTACAGATACACAAGGAACTTTTGTCCATTTTGAAGTTCCACTGTAATATATTTAAGATGAATTTAGCACCACGGACCTGGTTCTCTAACAGCAGCTGATACTGGTCTATATAAACACACATGCATACACTCCTTTTCTATTCAATCCCGGTACTTGAGCACAGGAAGGAAAGGAATGCTTAAAAAGATCACTACGATCAGAGCCAGAGCTATTACAAATGAATATCCCGTCTCTTGGAAAACAGCCTGCAGCTTCCAACATGCGATTTTAACTTTATCAAGATCTGTTTTTATTGTATTATTATTATTAATATGTTTTTAATAATAATACAACAGAAACAGGTCTGGATTATGATTATTATTATTATCATCAACATACAGTCTTATGCAAAAGTTTGGGCACCCCTTAATAAATAACAGATTTTGGTGATTGTTTTTATTTGAAAAGATGTTAACACAGTCTCTCTTGGCACTGTGCAAAGGTTTGGGCACCCTAAGAGTTCCAGAGTCTCAGATTTCAGACCTTAATCAGCTCATTAGATCTGATGCATGGCAAAAGCTATTAGTAAAAGCCAATTTCAAAGCTTTACAAATACTTTGACTGTTCAAACCTTGTGCACACACTTGCGGACACTCAACAACCAGGGGTTCCTCTAAGCAGCTGTGTAAGACTCTGAAAATGAAAGTTATTGATGCCCACAATGCAGGAGAAGGTTACAAGATAGCAAAGCGTTGTCAGCTTGCAGTTTCCACAGTGAGGAATGTAATTAAGAGATGGCAGTTCAGGGGAATTGTGGAGGTCTCTCGGACTCTCGGAGAGAATAGCTCGTATGCTGGTCAGAAAGGCAAATCAAAACCCCCATTTGACTGCAAAAAAACCTTCAAGAAGATTTAGCAGACTCAGGAGTGGCGGTGCACCGTTCCACAAGACCTTCATGGAAGAGTCAGCAGAAGAAAACCTTACCTGCGTCCCCATCATAAAAATCCAACGTCAGAAATATGCAACGGAACATCTACAGAAGCCTGATGCATTTTGGAAACAAGTGCTGTGGACTGATGAAGTTAAAATAGAACTCTTTGGCCACAATCAGCGAAGGCATGTTTGGAGAAAAAAAGGAGCAACATTTCATGAAAAGAACACCTTTCCAACTATTAAGCATGGGGGTGGATCTATCATGCTTTGGGGTTGTGTTGCAGCCAGTGGCACAGGAAACATTACACGGGTGGAGGGAAGAATGGATTCCACTAAATACCATCAAATTCTGGAAGCAAACATCACACCATCTGTACAAAAGCTGAAAAGAGGATGGCTTCTACAACAGGACAATCATCCTAAACATACATCGAAATCCACTATGGAATACATCAAGAGATGCAAGCTGATGGTTTTGGAGTGGCCATCACAGTCTCTTCATTTAAACATCATTGAAAATTTGTAGATATTAAAAGAGCTGTGAGAAAATCCCAAGTACAAGAATTGAAAGACTTTTAGCTGGCTATGAAAAGTGTTTGTAAGCTGTGATATCTGCCAGAGGAGGCGTTACTAAGTACTGATTATGTAGGGTGGCCAAACTTTTGCACAGTGCCACAATAATGGTTTTATGTTTTATCTTTGTTCAATTTATGACATAAAAAGAAACTATGCATCAATGTTTGCTGAAAATGTTGTGCATTTTTTCCATTTCCAAGAGAGACTGTGTTAACATCTTTTCAATTAAAAAATCTCCAAAATCTGTTATTTATCAAGAGGTGCCTAAACTTTTGCATAAGACTGTATATGTTACTGTAAGTGGCAATTTATTCTATACAGAGCTAGCTGTATATCTAAAGGCAGATGGAGAAAGCATGAAGAAAAGCAAAAGTAAATAATTATAAAAGAAAGGTGAGGATGTCTTAAAATAGATAACACTGAATTAAATGAGACTGAAGCCTGAAAGTTCAGAGCCATGACAAGTTACAATTTCTCTCGAATAGCAACTCAAGGCAAATAACCTGCTAGTTTTTTTCTCTAACTTTGGGAATCTACTTCACCCTGAACCCCAAAGGTTCTAAACTACGCTCTCATCCTCTAAATGAATCATTTCTATTTTACCTGATTCAGGTGGTTTAGGTTTGTGCTAAAACAGAAAGCTACACTAAAAAACAAACAAACAAACTATACAAAATGTGCTCCAGTTGAGCCTCGCTCAACCTGCTATAAAACAGTAAAGTTTTTAATACACTCCCCTTGTCAGTCATTCACGCTTACACTCACACACATAAACTTTAACTGTCCTCTAGTGGCCACCAGCAGAATTGCTGCTTCCTGTAGTCCAGTCGATGATGATAAAGCCCAAACTCATAATCATGAACAGCACACCCAAACCAGCAAAACACGCAGCCTGGGAAAAAAACAGATGGATAGAGATAGAGAGAGGGAGAGATTTTCATAAACAGTTTGGCTTAAAAGATCACTTTGCATGCCGGTCAAATTCATGTGCCGCTATGACACTGATAAGCCACAAGTAATCTAAACAAGTCTGAGGTCATTCGCTAGTATTTGCTATTCTGCAAGCTTTCTAACTCCACATTACGATTATTTACAAAAGTAGAAAATCAGAAACGGGTTTTAAAATGTAAGTGAAGCAAGTATCTGGGTTTTGTAAGAAACTTCTTATTTCAAAATACTTGCCCTTTATGTATGAAAAGCTACTCACCAGGATTTTGGGTGTGGAGGACATAGGCTCGTCATCTTTGGGAACAATGCGGATATAAAAAACAGCAGGAAAGATGAAGATGAGGCAAGGAGCAGAAGTAGCACCTGGAGGAGAAAGCAGAGAGAAAGACAGATAAGAAGCAGGATTTTTTTTATTTTTATATGAACAGAATATACATGAACAAATACAGAAATTATAATCAAGCTCATAATCTATAAAGATGAAGGAAGAAACAATGTAATTAAATTGCAAATTTTAGAAACATAACTGAAATGCAAAGGCTCAGAAGTAAAAAACAACAACAACAAAAAAAAAAAACAGAATTAAAGAGTATAGGAAAAAATATAGTGTGGACATCATCAGTTTTAACTGTTAAATGAACATATCCAGTCTACATGTTCCAGGGCTATGTGCAGAGTTCTCACTTTTGATACAATATTAAAATTTCCTTCTAAGGACAATTCTTTGCTCCCTGACACACAGTTCACTTTTATAGCAAGTGACAGAGAAAATATTGACTTGACCTCTCTTCCTCAGCCTCGAGGCCAGCGACTGATCAAACAAAACTAACTTCACTATCAACAGCGAATGAGCATAAACAGTGAAGTTTTTTAAAAAAGCACACAAGTTTGAATATGCATAGCTGCACACAGTTTACAGTGCTTTCTGTAATATTATTAGCAGTTTGTGGGGACTGGAGCTCGTTTCTCCATATGGATGCGAAGTCCCTTTTCTTTAGTGACTGACAGACTTACCGATAAGTCCGAAGATGCCAAGGATGTTCGGTGCGAAGATGACAAGCATGTTGATGAAGATGAGGAGAGTGATGGCGATGATGACATGACGGATCCAACTGAATGACTTGTCAGGGAAGATCATCTGCTGAATGGCTCGGCGCACCTGGTGTGTGCATATTCATGAAGAAAGAAAACAGGAATGAGATATACAAAGCACTGTCTAAGCGCTAGACAGATTGGATCCAGATGAGCCTTGATGACTTGAGCGTGTGAGAAAGATAATGTCTGTATACTCACCGGGAACAGCACAATCGGCACAGTCAGTGTGACAGCTGTCAGCACAGCTAGTCTCACACACAGGATCAGAGTGTCGTACGGGTCAATCCTGCTGTAGGTGTGCAGCAGTTCTGCCTCCACGTTTTCTGCAAGAAGAATGCACCAAACAAAAATATGCTTACATTGGCCACAAGCAAGTGTGACAGGTTCAGTCTTGAAAAGCACTTTAACAGCTATAAATCCCAGAGAAGTAGAAAAACAGTGCTTAGACCAAACTGCTGTCTAAAATTACTGCTCAGATGATGATTATGTTTCTACAGTAACACTACGGCTCTCACAATAGTTCAAAATCACAGGTTTATATTGAAGCCCTTGACGTGTAACATACAAAAACAAGTATGAACATTAAAAAAGATCATTTCTCAAAAGGTCTGGTTGTTGTTCACAGAGTGCTGTATTAAAGCATGCTTATGGAAACTTGGTGGAAGAGAAAAGTGTGGTAGGTAAGTATACACAAGCAACAGGGATGACTGTAGCCTTAAAAAGTTTCAAGAACTTGCGAGAGCTTTACAAGGAGTGGAGTGAGGCTGGAGTCAGTGCATCAAGAGTAGGGATGCACCGATACCACTTTTTTGGAAAACGAGTACGAGTACAAGTACTTGCATTTCAGTACTCGCCGATAC
>JAQMYG010000036.1:23605318-23619068 GCA_030014215.1 Clariallabes teugelsi | reverse complement strand
ACGAGTACGAGTACTTTAAAAAATGTGGTATCGAGGCCGATACCCGATACCGGTATCGGTATCGGTGCATCCCTAATCAAGAGATACCAGTTATAGAGACTGTGGTGATTTGGGGTTCCATGTCATCTGCAGGTGTTTGTCCACTGTGTATATTTAGTATATTTATCAAGTCCACATTCAATGCAGCATCTACTAAGAGATTTTAGAGCACTTCATGCATCATTCTGCTGACAAGCTTCAAAGAGGTGCAGATTTCCTTTTCCAGCAGGACTTAGCGCCTGTCTACTGCACCAAAAATACCATTAACTGGTTTGCTGACCATTAAATTCCTGTGTTTGATTGGCAAACCAAAGCCCTGATCTGAATGCCATAGACAGTCTATGGGGTATTGCCAAAAGAAATATGAAAAAAACACAACCCACTAATACAAATTAGCTGAAGGATGTTGCTTTGCTTTGATATCAAAGCAACCAGGGCTTCAATAATGCTCTGCTGATCACCTCCATGCCACACCAATACAGCAATCTACACTAAAGGAACCTTGACCAAATATTGAAATAAACATATTTTCAAACCTTGGACATTTCTGTACTGTAAATCCTTTTTACAGAAATGTTCTAATATCTTGAAATGCTGGATTTTTCATTTCATGAGCTGTAATTTATAATCATCATATAATCATGAATCTAGAATATATGAATTTCACTTTTTTCAATAAGTTACATAAAATAGGTTTCCACAATATTTTTGCAATGCACCATATACAGTTAAGCCTTGGGTTGCAGGCATAATTCATTCCGGAAGCCTGCTTGTAATCCAAAACACTCAAAAGCGAATTTCCTCATAAAAAATAATGGAAACGCGATTATTCATTCACCGAGCATGGGAGATGATTACCCACAATCCCACAGTGCGAAAGAGAAAAGAACCATTGACTCTGTTGTGATCATGTGACACTCGGGAGACAAAGCGCCTACGTACTATTCGTATTTCAAGACCTCGCTCGTTTAAGTTCAAATTTATTAAGATTTTTGCTTGTCTTGCAAAAACACGCAATCCACGGTTTTACTGTATACAGTAAATACATGCTATAATGTTTTGCGGATGGGTAACAAAATGAAATGCAATTAGCTACAAATTAAAAGCATGAAATCGATCTGTAATAAACAGAAATTGTTATCGTTGGCAAATTGCTGTGATATAAGAGAATTAGAACACTTTGGGACACATCAAAGCACCTTATCACTGATAATTATTTATTAATAGCCCCATCAAGAGTTATCCCTTACATAGTGAGCATTAATTACATAAGAATATAATTATTTTATTGACTAAGTGGTCTATATTCAGTTCTTGTGTTCAGTCTGTTCCCCTAATGATAAGGGTTTTTCAAAAACAAACATAGCAGTTGTCTACAGTGCACTATCTGAGGGGAAATAGATTAAATGTGCCTTACCATAGAAGGTCAGATAGCCAAACAGGGCAGCGAGGAAGTACATGATGTACATAATGAGGATGGAGAGGTTGGATACCTGCTGCATTTTCTTTTTAGATGGGCTGCAATCAAACAGACAGCATGTTCATTACTTTACAAACACCTGCACGATCAACATGCTCATGTTGACCATTATCTGAGAGAGGTGTGTTAATGGTACTGAGAAAAAGAAAATAGAATAAAGCACTAAAGGTGAATCTATCAGCAAACTTGAAAGTAAGTCTAATTGATTTTACACTAATAAGTATGACTCATGGCATATATGACAGATGTGCGGTTGGGGATCAGTGATCAAAGCTTTAAGTTACTAATCAGATGGTTGGGAGTTCAATCACGATTCTCTATTGATTGGTAGATAAATATAGAACTTACTTGCGTAGCTCAGTGTAGATGGGCAGCACTTCAGGGTGACAAACAAAGGCAAAGGCAAGAATAGGGATGGTGTACGCCGTCTAGGACAAGGGTAAAACAATACACAATCACTTGCTTGTCCTGTCCCATATACTTATTATAAAGGACAGTCAGGCTTTTCTGCCATCAAAGTGCCTCTCCATAATAACAAACAGTACCTGAGAGTTTACTGTGAACATACGAGGAGAGCATTGTGTATCGTCCAGCACATGTTCATCATGGTGAGTGTCAGTCAATGGCAAATCAGTTGAAAGCACGTGGACGTCTGTGTTATTAGCCAAGAACTCCTCGAATGGGCAAAGGATGTAGAATCTCTTATAGATTACCTAAAGTGAGAGAGAAGCAATATGTTTTGTTAAAGGTGAAAAAAGTGGTACTCCAAATCCAACCTAATGGACACATGCAGTACATGTGACAAACTTATGCATATATGCTAAGAGCAACTGGGCATCTACGTACCGAAATGAGGAAGAAAACCATGCAACTAAGAGAGAAACCACTGGTGTAACCAAGGTAACCTGTTGGTTAAAAGACATGGAGGTGAGTTAGTGTAAAGTCATCATGGACTAAGCAGGACTTTTATAATTATTCCTCCTAGTTTACTTGATCTATAAGAACACTTTATCCTGCGTTTAACAATTTTTTAACACACTTCCTATTCAACTGAAGCTAGAGCATTCTTTATTATAAATTTTTTTAAGCTGATTGGTCGAAAGATCCTGATTATGTTTCTCCCACAGCAGCTTTGAGAGTAGTGCTAGCTGTGTTTCAAATTAACAGGTTTAGATTAATGTGTCTTGTTATCTTTTCCATAGTCACAAAGATTTGTAGGGCAGACAGACACTTTACATCATCTATGGCTAAAATTAAACTCTAAAATATTATTTAGCAAAGATATAACAAATAGAGCTGTAAATTGTAAGCAAACTGATATATAAATTCAATTAGTTTTTTGGGTGTAACGGGCATTTTCGATTAAATAGCACAAATGTTTACTGTCTGATTTTTCGAAAACAGCTATTACTTACAGAATCTGAAGTATTAAAAACTACTATAAGTGTTTAATAAACATTGAAATGTCACATAACTTGTGGAGTTTTACAATTCTATGTCATACAAAGCAGATGAAAAGCAATTTTCCCCCTGCAAATCTTCCTCCAGTCCAGAAGGTGGACTAATATACCACTCATAAACTCAAAATATTTACAGTAGATATGTTCGATTCATATTTTCTGCAAAATTTGTGATATATTTGTAAAGAATCTGTTGATTTTAGGCCATTTACTGACTCACTCACTTACTGATCGTCTATAATACTTTGTCCTGTATACAGGGTCGCGGGAAGCCTGGAGGCTTTTCCCAGGAGACTTAACGCATGAGGCAGGATACACACGGGACAGGGTGCAAATACATAACAGGAAAAAAAAACTAAACTGCATGTCTTTGGACTATGGGAGGAAACCGGAGCACCCTGAGGAAACCCACCGAGCACATGCATAAAAATAATGAAAAAAGTATTAATCGATTCTGAAACAAAAACTGATCCATCAACAAGCAAAAGATTGATTAAATTATATAATCAATTTAGTCGCACAGCTCTAATAATCGTATCATCACTGACATGATGAGACTTACTATAAGGACATTTATGTTTCATTCTACAGAATGTTTGAGGGTCAAGGCTTTGTAATGGTCAGTTTTCCAGTACAGGACTACTGAGCCTTCAGGACAACTTCCCGCTTGGTTTCTCTGTAACATGCCGACCTGCTGACTGTTTATAGTTGTTATAATGTGATAACAGGAAATGGCTTGTTTTGTAGCTGTTCCACAACATTAACTGTAAATATAAATAGTTAAAGATAAAAAGGCAATTAATGATCTGTATTAATGAAATACATTGCCCAAAAAAGTTAATATAATTAATAAATAATGCAAACGAGAAGGGGTAATTCAACTAAAAACAGTATTGTTATGCCAATTCTGTTTTCTGTTACTATTAATATGATCACATTTTAGAGAAACATTATTTTAGCGAAACCTTACTTTCTAGTATTCTTATGAGCTCAAAAGCTGCATACTGATTGTGACTGTAGGAGAGAAAGAGTGAACTGAGAAGTAGATTAAAGGCTTCACTCACCGAGTTGCTTCATGAGGGCTAAAGGCAGGATCACAGATATAGAAACAAGAACCACCAGGTAGTTGCCATTTATATACCACTCTCTAAAGCAGACAGCAAGAAAGAACATGTCACAAAAACGATCATTTTCTTACAAGTGAGTTCATGATCATATTTATTGTCCTGTCAGTGGTGTGTACAATAAATAAATCACATGGTTTGTGAGTCAAACACATGGCCATGCACCTATTAAGTTTTACCTAAAACAAAACTGGATTAAATGACAGAATCTCTCATTTATGCAGCGATGATTTAATGTTGTTACTGTACACGGGACAGGCACAGGACAAATTTGGCCTGCTGGCGACTAAACATGGATGTCAAGCCCACCCGAGATCTTGAGTAACATCCAACATACAGAAACGCAATCACTCTGCACGGGGATTAGGAGGTGCACCATGTGTTCGGTGCAGACCTTATAGGAAAAATTCTATTTCCAGCTATTACTGTAGCTAGTCTGTCCTCTAACCAACTGCTCTCAGGGCACACAAGCATGTCAAAAGACAATATGTAAATAAATTAAAATCATATCATACAAGGAATTTATGAACTCCTCCATGAATGGAAATCTATTCTGTTTGGTAGCATGGTGTAATGCATTGATCCCTGTACAGATTATCATCATTCTCACAAAAACACACAACTAAGGACAGAAACTACAGTGGTGGACAAAAATAAAATTCGATGTTTTAATGGCTTACTCAATATTTTACAATAATGACAATCAAGTTATTAAGAATAAAATGTTATTTGATGCAACAAAATTGGTATAAAACTATGAGTATTTAGTATAAAGTCCATGATTCCTCAAAACCTGCTAGATCCGACTGGACATAGAGTCAAAAAACATCTGCATTACTCTGGTGTCTCCTGTTCAATCCACGCCTGCTTTTCTTAAGATCATGTACAGAAGATGCTGCTACTGCCTTTTCACCATTGTCCAAAACGTTTTCTATTGGGTTTGGGTATGGAGATGACCCAGGTCAAGGCTCCAGAACCTGAATAGCATTGTTGCATAGGCAGTTTTTTGACTTTTGGATGTACATTAAGCACTTTAGTCAGTAGTCAGGGCAAGGGAACGAAAAGACCATGATATTGCTCGGTTATTTCCAATTAATCATATCATTGCTACTGGACTGTCTCATCATCACAGTGGTTTTGTGAAATATTTTTGACCATTATTATCATAGCTCTCCATGCAGGGTTGCTACAGTAGCAAATATCCACACATATAAGACATTATACAATGTATTATACGATTTTATTCTAATATATCTTACTATTATTTTATTATATTTCTTAACGTATTAGCACACTTAAGAGCGAGGCAAAGAATCCTACTATTCCTGTGAAATTGTCATAAACTGTCGTATTTTTTAGCTCCTCGACAGTGACCAAAAACATTCAAATATATGTTCCACTTGTATAAACAGTATCTTAAATATAATGTTGCAGGTGCTTCGCATTTGACTCATGCATGATATGTGATCACTGACTGTAACCGTGACAACATGCTGTTCCTGGAAATGTTGCCTGTTGGATATCCAGTGGTAATATTTGTTTTTCTAAATGTAAACAAGTAGACAAGTGTACACGCATACTCGGACACAGATAACAAATGATGTTCCAAAGCTTTATCTAAAAAACATATTACTATCTGTCTCCGTTCAAGAGAAGTGTTTTACGAACACTAGGGTAGTTAATCTGCCACAGAGCCATGAATCTAGGGCTGATATTTAGAAGGATATTTCATTTACCCTGAAATAGGTTAAAAGTGGTTTGTGTGAAGCTTTGTGTATCAAAGTCAGACCTCCTGGAGGGAAATCATTTCACTGTAGGCTGCTTAAAGGTGTATCTTCAATTAAACACAAAAATACAAAATATAAAGAACATTTATTATGTTTCTGAGAGACATTCACTGTTGTCACATGATCTATTCTAGCATGCGTGGTTTAGCTAAACACGGATGTAAACAGAGAGAAAGCAGTTGACTCCAGGACAGCATCTGATTTTAGCTTCGTGGAAAAAGGACAAGGAGGAATCCGGCACACGTTCTAAGTCACGTTAAAACTCTGACGCCAGCCGCTGTTATTGCCTTTATCATTAGGAATGGGACAGAGGAGTGGTGGGAAGATGCCAATCAGATGCTAAGCCTTATAAAACTGTCCATTCCCAGCTCAGCATTGCTGCCACACCTCCTCTGCATACTGGTTTAAGATTTTTGGGTGCAGGCCATTAGAGATCAATGGTGTCTCGGCAGTAGCAGTACCAAGGGCAAAATGACAGTGATAAATAGGATGGCTTACTGAATAAAAAAATACAAGTCTCACATCTTACACACAGACGTTGTGTTTACAATATTTTGACCACATAACAGACAGATCCTAAAGTGAGTAATGTTTAGAATTGTTAAATCACATGATCTAGCTAATCAAAAAGAGTAGAAAAAGAGTAGCTCAGACTACACTTGGATTAGATTTTGATTCTATAAAGTGGTTCGGAATCATCAGACTGAGACCAGACAGAGGCCACGCCATATCCACAAAAATGGGTTACGTATAGCTTCTATTTTTCTATTTTTTACCTGAAATATTTTACTCAAGGCACCTTAAAGTCATGTTCTCCCATTAGACAGCACATTCTGTTCATGGTAATCGGTTATAGTTTGCTTACAGAAATATTATAGCAACCAAGCCTCAATCGTGGCTTGCTAGGTCACTTACCCAGAGTTGCCATCTGCCTTCAGGAAGGCCTGGATGACCAGAGGAAACTCAGACTTTACAATGAACAGGTAGCTGGACATAGCTGTGAAGTAGAAAATAAATGGTTTTTGAAAAGGTTTTGAAATTGCAGCTTCAAGTCTCCACACATATCACTTTTCTACATGATACTGATATAAACAACTTCCTGAATGGCTAAGTAATGAACCATATAAGCTCTTAAATGAATTATGCCATAAGTATGTGATTTAAACTGATCATCATTGGCAGTCAGGATGTAGATAATACATCACCCTTGGAGGATTAGAAATTTTATGGAGGGAACTGGGAATGAAAAAAGGAAAAGAAAACAAAGCAAAAATCTTAAAGGGAAAGATTTAAAGATTAAACAGAAACTAATGTTTATATATAAATAATTATTAACTAATCTGACTAACATCTTTTTAAAAAATTTCTATGGATGGGAATTAAAGTGGTAGAAAATCCCCTTCTAAAAACAAATTATTAACTCATTTATCTGATTTTTTTTCCTGTTCCCTTTTTCAATATTGGTTTGATGCAGGCCATAGACAATTCGAATAAATTTACGTATGCAGTCTGTTCAATTTCATGTATAGGTTATGTTGCAGATGATTTACAAAGAATTGTAGAAATGATGTGGAGTGCAAAGTAGTGTATGGGACAACACAGACATTTTTACAGAGATCTCCTGGAAGAAAAAACTAAAAGTTAAAGTAAATTTTGTTAAATTATTAAATGACAGAAGCAGACATCCACTAAATGAATACCTATCATTTGACCCTTTTAGTAAATCAGGTTGCAAATGGGTTTTTTTGTTTTCAGAAAATGAATCCCGGTGTAATCATGGCTCTTTAGTGGAGAACAAATGGTAGAAAAATAATGTTCACTTTTAAGGAAAATGCATCATTACATGTTTTCTCATACATCCTAAACATACATCATATACGTTAAAAAAAAAGAAATAAAATCACGAATGCACAGCACAGAATTTAGGTCCACAAAACAATCCGATGTATTAGGCTCTCCTCACCTCCTATATTCTGAAGTGTTATAGCAATTCCAGCTGCCAGTTTGCCGGGTGTCCCAAAAGCCCGGAAACCCAGCTGCTCATAGGCTCTGATTCCTGGAAGAGTTTTCAGCATACGGAAATAAGCTCTGAATATGTAATTCATACGAAAAATGTTTCATGGATAATTACATGATCAAAAGATTACACTGGAAACATATGAACTTACCAACAACACCGGAGGCTTTAAGCAAGAGGTGAATAGAGTAGCACGAAAGAACAGCGACGGCTGTGAGAAGGAACCTAACCAGAAAACACTTATGACAATCCAGTTTCACAAAAAATGCACAGCACCTCTGTCATATGCTATTTAAAATAGGTTGATATGCCATGAATAATTACACATTTTTAATTTATATTGAGCATTTCACTCTTTCTTATGCGATATTTCTGATGACAAATGATTTGACTTCATGAGCAGGCTCTTGAAAGTTCTCCTCTTCTCAGAAAACATCATCAGGGTGGCAAGGAATAGAAACACAGGAATTTACAAAAATGAAAAGTCTCTGCATTTCCAGTAACCTAAAGATTTTACAAGATAAAAACTACAAGCATTTTGAAAAGTTTGCAAAGAGGTGGAGAAGTTTCCAGAGAAATTTCATAAGCACTGTTAGTCTAATCATATGTTGTGAAAGCCACAAACTTTGTCTATGCGGCCAAAATGCTTGAAGTGTTGCCAGTAGATTTGTTCTACTTTGCAATTCACTCATACTCTGGTTTTCCTAGGAAGAGCAGAAATCCATGCTTTAATCAAACACCCTAGCTATCTTCTGTAAATCATTAATTAAGCAATGTGATTTTTTATTTTTTTTTTACAGGAAAGTTTTTACTTCCCTAACACAGAAACACAGTTTCTCATTGCGTGAAGAGTAAAAATACAATACAAATTCTTATTTCCCTGTAAGCTTGCAACTCGGTAAGGCCTTGTTGGCCAACACACACTTTACTGCTGCAAGCTACACCTGAGACATTTTAATATAGGCCATTTTGTAAGAGTTTTGTAAAAAATCAGAATTTAGTTGCTTAAGCAAACGCACAGAATTCGTGACTAAAGAAAACTCTAATGATCATTGTCTATGAAAATTGTCTAAGAATAGTGGATTTTTTTCTCGATATGCATTTGTGTAAGAACAATCAGAACTAGCTTGTGAAATGAAATGAGTAGGTGTTCAGAAAACACAAAAATTCTGTAAGAAATGCTGCTGTGGACACTCTCCCGATACACACTGTGGACTTTTGGATGGAAAGCATTTCCCATGATCCTTCGTGATCACAACCCGGTGCCAAGGTTTTGATGGAGCAATAGTCTAATGTGAGCAGAAACTTCATCACTCAGCAGTCCTCAAAATGTTCAAGTCACCAACTTTCCCACACCAGTGACTTAGCCCAATGATGCCCACTTCAGCGTGTGCTTAAGCAAAAGTGTGTGATGTTACCACCCGATACACAGGCTTATAAAACACCAGCAACTGTGAGAAGTCATGTTTACTGATGACCATGGGAAAACCACAGCTGAATCAATGTTTGATTACTGATTGATTTGTGTTGATGTGGTACATGGCAGGAGGCTGAAAAGCTCTATTCAACTTTTATTACTCCTATGACAATTGTGGTATGAATGAACTACTGGCCTCAACTACTGGCCTGGTCACGCTGAGAATTCAGGATAACCAACTGTGTTCCACACAGTGTTGCCACAGCTGGTAGCAGTCTGTATGTCTAGTCATATCTTATTTGCTTTTTATATTGAAACAAATTCTCTCTACTCCATATAAGACAAAGTAGAATTAAGCCAAACATAAAGGTTTTTAATGGTGATTGTGCCAGTTTTACTTAAATCTGCATGGAAATTCAGAAGTTTTTTAACTCTGACTGATGACATATTATGCATTATTTATCTGGACCCAAATGTCTATAACAAAAGACAAACATTTACTTTTAAAGCAGGTGAGAGCATGACTGACTATTAGTTTAACTAATGAATATAGATTTTACATGACTGCAGACTGAATTGCGTTCTTAGTAGAAGGATCACCTGCCACGTAATCAGAGCCATGGTGTCCAGTAGCACATGTGATACAGAAGACACCTAAGCTTGATTTCAATTCTGGTGTCTACGCCACCTCCCAAGACAGGTCAGTCAGTGAATCTAGTCAGACAAGCAAAAGATATCTGATGGCCGTATAAGGGGAGGGGCGAGATGTTTGAAGGGAGGGAGGGAGGGGTTTGGGAGAGGAGAGCAAGGACTATTTCAGACTTGGCCTTTCCAAGGCACAGAAGGGGCAGGAGCACCAGATGGAAAGTTTTCAGGGGTAGGAGCATAACCCTAAACGCAGGACAGAGCCTGAGTCATGGAAACTTTTCAGTGGGCGGGGCTTGGGCCAGCAGGTAGAGCAGGGCTAAATGATGGAAAAATGGGGTGGGAGGGGCAGAGATTTACTCGACATCCTGGAGGACATGCCGTTTCCTTTCCTCTTTAGGAAACAAGGTCGCTGCTCATGATATATGGCAGTTCTGAGGGTCAGGACGGGTGTATGGTTATGCAGTGTGGCAGACCTATTTGTCAACTGTCTCTGTCTTCAACTAGCAGCATTAAACATAGTATGTTTTAATACAATTTTAATGTAGTAAATATAATATAATAAAGCAAGTAGAGTTTGGGTTCAGAGTGGTTAAGTGAAATATAAACATATTAAAAGGAAATAAAATCATGGCATTCTTCAAATAGCTCTGGGCAAATAGCTGCTTATTTTTTAAAACTGTTTAATAAATGCACAAAGGAGTAATGTAAGCCCTCTATCCATCCTTTATCTACAGTGCTTATTCTGTGAAGCATACTATCTACTAATACCAATACTATCTGGACATGCCAATCAACATACTGTGCAGGTGTGGGAGGAAACCTTGAGGAAACCCACCCAGCAAGCAAAGGAAGTGCATTCACACTCCATATATACAGCCTGGAGGCTAGATTCAATCCCTCAACCCTAACGGTGTGAACGGCAGTACTAACCACTAATCCAACATGCCCCTGAAAAGAAAAGAAACTAGTTTCAAACTTACAAAAAGAGGATGATTCCAGTGTTGGACATGGCGTACGCCAAACCCAGAATCCCACTGCCCATAATGGCATTGCCGAGATTGAAGACGGACATGCCAAAAGAGGTCTTCCCTTCAAACTGACAAAATAAAAATATAAGATACGAAGTATAGTTAGGATTCAAAAAAAAACCTGGCTAAATATTACTAAACTATACACATGATAGCTACATGATACATATCAAGAACTTGAAACACTTTAAGCTACATACAAGCTTAGCACTACAAAGGAAATCAATCTTATGTGTGTAACAGACATTAGCCTCATAGTTTGTTTATTGCACTTACATCAGTGAAGCGTGGCTTTTTGCCCTCACCGCCCGGCAGAAACTCCACATTTTCCGCCAGACCCCCATCGGGATCATCAAATCTATCAATCAGAAGTACAAAATATGCATTAGCCTTTAATTCTATGACACTTAAATAAAATTATGACTAAAATTCACCGGATTAGCAGCCTTTCTAGGTTTAGTTAGTCTAGTTCAAATACAGCTTCAAGCTTATCACATACTTAAACATACCTGTTTTGAGTGCCATTTCTTAGGGTGGACAGGGCGACATGGTCCGTTATCCAATGCAAGCACAAAAAACAGGAAACATGCAATGCACTTAGAAATTACACAATCAAAAAAACACTCCATTCCAGCACCATTTAGCATGCTGCAAATAAATAAACATTCAGGCACAAGGTAGACAATCAAAAAACACAAATACTGCACTTATAATGCAGTTCGTCTCATACTGTGCATTAATATAATCTTGTAGTCTATTTTTTTTTTATGCACACTAACTATTACCTTAACGAAATCTTTAACCTAAGAAAAGTGCTTCAGAAAATCTGAAACGTACACATTCTCCAGTCGGGCCTAAATTTGCACTTTCACTGAAATTCAGAATATTGTCAATATAAACATTGTGTTTGCAGGGATCTAGAAAAAAAGTGAGCATAATTCTGATGTTTAGTTCTGCAGAGACCATGCTCAAATTAGAAACTCAAAGGTTAGCAAAGCAATACCAAAAGCCAAGTTGTAATAACTAAGTGCCACAAAGAGCATCGTGAGAAAGCTCAAACAAATAAATATAGAGTGACGACGCAGTGATTACAGATAAATGTCACTCTTAAATTGTTCGATTAGAAAGCGGTCAAATAGCTATCACAGGAGAAACACGTCACTGCCATCAACGTCATACTCTTTTGTCAGCTAAAAGAGCATTAAAGCTATGAGCAGAACTGCATTTATCAATTAGTCATTTTTTTACATAAAAATTATGTAAACTTTTACATAAAATGAAAAATTAATTAAAAAAAATTTTTTTACAGCGCTAGCAAAAATGAAACACATCATATGCATGTATAAGGTGTGAGTGATACGAGGTGGCCAGTTTGTCCATGCTGGTAGTTTTAGTGCCTCAGTATGACACAAAACGTTAGAGTGCTTTTAAATATAAATATGCATTACATAAATACATGGACAAAATAATGATTAAGCTAATTAATAATAAAAGCATGCTTACACATCCTCCTCTATCATTGTCTTCATTGGCACATTCATATCATCCCCAAGGTCATGACTTTTCCCATTAACCAGGATGCTCATCTCTGATTGGACAGGCTCCATGCAAGAAATAATAGATACCGGTTCTGTGTGTGTGAGCGTTCAGGACGTCTTCAAAATCTCTGCAAAACAAAAAGAATGTTTCTCAGCATAAAACTAAGTTTCATATCTTCTCTTTTTTTGCAACTAGGACTAGCTAATATGTTAAAATTATATAGATATTGTGAGATTTTTATGACATATCACAAGTATTTTATATCGTTGTTTTTTTAAATGCAAACACACATATCATGACACTATTTGCGGCACCCCTTACTATAATGAGCATCAAACTAGCTCATTAGCTAAGACATCCAGTAGCCAGATCGAAACTTGAAACCACGCAGGGTAGTGGGCCTCCAAGGAAGGAGAAGTCGAGAAGCCCTGGTTAAACAATCAAGGTTACCAATATAAAACAGACATGAACCTCTGTACTAGTAACCTTGTAAAATAAAGATAAGTGCATTTAGGTGACACGATCTGTTGTAGGTTTGACTGAGAAATCTGGTTCTCAATCAACCAGATAAATCATTTATAGGTGCATGAAATTCTGTATTGCTACAGCGGAATCTGCACCTGACACCATTACTAGGCCTTTAATGGAATTTGGCACTGGAGCCCCAGTGAAACAAGCAGACGACAATCCAAGCATTGACAGGGAATCACCCAGCTGTTGGGTTATATTTAATCTATCCCTTTTTTTCAACACTGAAAAACCACGCTGCTGTCTCACTTGCAAAGGGCTAAATGACGACTATCTTTCAGTAATTTAATGCTTTAAATTAAAATTTTGCATACAGCATTAGGGTTGGGTACCGAAAACCGGTGCCAATACAGCACCGATACCTATATAAACGGTATATACCGGACCGAAACAGAACGCGAATTTCGGTGCGTCATTTCGGTGCCACTTAAATGCCTGAACTGTCTATTTAAATATTTGTTCTCTGGATTGATATATTTTTGTAGATTAAAAGTTTATTATATTAAATAAAAAAATTTAAAGCACGAATCATCAGGAACTGAGACCATCCGAGATGCGCGTGAATGCAGCAGCTAGCGTTACAATTGCTCTGACGGCAGCAGGCGGTCTACCGCTATCTTAGCTTGCTAAATTAAACTTTCGTTAAAATGCCTAAAACTAAACAGTCGAAAGTGTGGCTATAT
>JAQMYG010000036.1:23583057-23594172 GCA_030014215.1 Clariallabes teugelsi | reverse complement strand
CGCCCGCCACCCCCCCCCCCCCCCCCCCCAAACGACCCTGTATACATGATAAAGCAGTATAGACGATCCGACGATGACTGTGTTCAAGTTGGTTACTAAAGATAAGGTCTGGTCCTTTTGGGCATATAACACAATTTTTGTATTTTTACCATAGTATTTTGAAACTAAGCAATCAAGATACAACTGAGCATAGACTTTCAGCTTAATTCCAAGGGGTTTAACAAACATTTCACGAATCATTAAGAAATAAAATTGAAAAAGTCCCTCCATTTCACAGGCTCAAAAGTAATTTAACAACTGCCTGATAATCATTTTAATAATAGCCAGATGTGGTCTGTTTCTAAGGTATTTCACTAGAAATTAAGGATAAATAAACGTCTGCAGTTGGTTCCAATTGTTGAATTTGCAATGGGGGGCTGCTCATGGAAACTCTCAATATGCAATCAAAAGAGGTGTCAATGCAATTGAAGGAGGCTATAATTAGGCAGAACAAAACAATCATATCAGAGAGACAGCAGAAAGAATGGGAGCGGCCAAATCAACCATTTGGTACATTCGTAAAAAAAAAAGTAGGAATGCACTGGTGATCTTAGTCTCACCAAAAGGCCTGTAACTCTCTGAATCTCTGAATAAAACCTATCCAGTTCTAATACAAGATTAACAACATTATTGGAAGTTAAGAATATGCAGAAGGAGAGGGAAAGGCTCGTGTTCTAAAGCAAAACACATCATCTGTCAAACATGGTAAAGGCAGGGTTATGGCATGCAGACATGAATCATTTTGTAATTTGGTGTACATTCTAGGTCGTTGTTGATGCGTATATTTTTTTCTATATGGCGTATACTTTATCATATATTTTATATGTTTCACTGTCATGAACTCAAAATGATTTGTCTCAATTTGGCGCTACAAAATCTTATTCATATCTGTGACTTACATTTTAAACACACTGTGGAAAGTGTTCTCTAATTTTTGATATATTTTATCTATAATAGCTCATTGTCATTGAGTATATTAGTTGACCCTCAACTATGTTACATACTCTTTTTATGGTTTACAGATTCGTTATTATTTGAATTAAATTATTTGCTCATATATGATATTAAACTGTTCATGAAATTGAATGTGGTCAGCCAGGTAAGTCCTACTACTGCAATTATGGGTCAGAAAAAGAAGGGTCAACATTGTTACTGTACCTGTCAACTTCCCTTTTCTCTGTTTCTCATCAACACATATTTTAAAATAGTTAAAAAGAGGAGATACAGGGGTCACTGGGATGCTCAACTTGCAAGGAGGGCAGTACAGTATATTTGGAGAAGCAAAATAAATCACAGCACAAATGCAAACAAAATGTATGCCACAGAACAAAATGACATCATTTGTGGCTGTTCACTTGGCATTCAGACAAATTCATTTTAAGTTATTTGACAAACTGAGTAGTGAAACCAATTTTACCTTGAAAACAGTTAATGTTTAAGCTTTACAACTAGCAGATTTGTCACACTGACAAATTATACCATTTTGTACTTTTTCTTGTGAAATGTACCCCAAATTATAGCATGATTTATATAACGTCAAGTGGAACTGTGTCAGTGGACCTGTAATTCTGAGTATATGTTTGCTTAATCCTACAACACATGAGCTTAAACAACATTTTAAAAACAAGATCCATGGACTTTGGGACTGGCCTGAATTGCTTTAGCTAAATTTTTTTAATGAGAATTTTTTTTTCCTGAAAATTTTAGTTTCGGAAAGTAGTATTTGAACGAATAAAATGTATAATCCCACGGTAATCTTAATAGAGTCCCTTAAAAGAAAAAAAGTTTTCTTCTGAGTCTGGTTTCTCTCAAGGCTTTGTTTATTTCTCTTCTTCTTTTTCCATTTCAGTGGCTTATTTCTTGGCTTGTAAACTCTCATTGTTTCTTAGAGATCTGAATCTACGTCCCGATTTCTGTAAAGCTGCTTTGTTACAGTATTTATTGCAAAAATGCTATACATACAGTCGAATTGAATGAAATCTATGACTTCATGGACAGTTATTCATTAATCCAAAAGAGAGTTTGTGTGCCTAGGTCATGGTTACTGTTGAAACTCAGTTTATGCTTCAGTCACACTTTAAGTGTAAAGTGTAACTGGAATATTATTCCATTTACCTCTTGTATATTTTGCAGCTTGTATAAGCAAATTAAGTAACTATTAAGTTTAAGACAGACTAGTAATTCAGATGACAATTATAAGGCCGGCAAAGAATCTGATTAATAAGACAAGTTCACAATGACAGTTTGATTCAAATTAATATATTAACATAAACATTAAACTTCAAATGTACCTTATCCATGTCTTGTATATACTGTATATTTTTTCAGTTGATCAGCACTGTATAATAAGTTAAGATTCCACGCAGGATAACTTCTGCTCTACTGAAATGGCAAAAACTGCAGCATACCATAAATTTTAGTAGAGTTTGACTATTGTCTTTGGTCTCAACCCACATTAGCCCCTGTCAGTCTCGTGTTGACATAAGGAAGCATGAAATCTGGCAGCAACTGCCAAACCATAACAAGTCCTACAAAAATAGTATGAACACAATGACTTCATAAATCAGCTTTACATAAATCACTCCACCAACAAAGATGAAAAATATCATCCTCATCATCCTCATCATCCTCATCACCGCCACCACCATCACCAATAATAATAATAATAATAATAATAATAATAATAAAAACCCTTGAAATAACAATTCCATGATTCCAATGTCATTGTTCTTAGCATATTAGTCTACATATTAATTAATCAATATCCATAATCATTAAAAAAAATTTTTTTAATGTAGTCTTCTTTCATTTCAATATAGTAAACTAATTTACTAGTTTAGCTCACCCCTTTCATCCAAATGTGTAATTAATTGTGTGAAAATCTATTGTACATTTTATACAACATACTGCACCAACTATGCAAATAAAATGTTGTTTTTTTCTTGTCAAAAGTAGCATTCACTGCAAACATCTCTGGAGAATAATACAGTTCAGTGTTTTAGTACCTCCTCCATTACACAACAACAGAACTCAGCTTATTTATTGTGGCTTATTTTAAATATAGCCACTAATGCATTGTGTGTGCATTTAATGCCAAGACACATTAAGGCCCATAACATGTTTTTTTTTTTTTTTTTTTTTACAAAAACTTAGTGAGAGTTAAAGAATGTGTTATGAATGCAGGGTGCTGCCATGAGCTACTGTACCAACAACAAACAAAAACAAACAGAAAATTTATACCTCTGAGCATCCTCATCATCTATTACACGTGAGTTTGTATTTAACTACAAGAAATACTACCCACAACTCAAAACTCTCACATGTTGCCTCGCAGCAAATATCTGCTTTAAATATATGCAGTAGATATATATAGGTCTAGGTCAAGTGCAATCCATGCATGTGTGCACGCACGTGTGTGTGTGTGTGAATGTCTGATGAACTGTTTTTTCAGGTTATGCTCTCCTCAGTGCAGCTGTCTTCTTTCTACAGTACTTGTGCTGTAGACTGCTGCCTGCCTTAAAGGGAACCTATTATGCAAAATGCAGTATTTAGTCATCTTACAGATACAGTCTTCAGTCTATGTAAACACAAAAAGTTGAGAAAAAAAATTGGGCCATTTGCTCCTTTCCATTTTTGCATTGGCCAGAGTTTAAACAAACAAATTATATTTTCCTGATATTGTGAACTGAATATACCAAGAGTCCAATCCTGACTCAGTGCCTCAACTCCGCCAAGCTCTGCTCTTCCCTGGGTGCCTTTTTTTTTTTTTTTTTAAATAACCCTAGGCTAGCAGGTAGTGGCCAAGTACTAATGGCTCAATTAGCATTACTTTTAGCTCTTAGGAATGGGTAGATTAGCCATTAATGGTAAATAGCTAAAGACTAACCGAGTCTTCTTCAGATCTTAGTTGTGTTTCCCCTTACTGTGTTCCTCAGAAAGGCAATGGGGAAACGCCTGAAAATGGGTGAAAAATGCTTGATGAGCATAGACTGTATAAAAAGAACTGGACAAACCCCTTGTGTCAACACCCATAGGTTTTCTAAAGAGCGATTATGGAGCTCAAATGTGGGCACTCTTGGTGTTGCCATCTTGGCTGGACCTGACTCTCCCCTAACCCCAGTTAATCTACTGTATAAATGGGGCAGAATGAAATGAGCCTGGCTGTTGTTTAAAACACGTCTACCTAACACAGGTACTATCCACAATCCAGAGAACTTGGCATTAAGTTAGCTAAAATGCTATGGTAGCTAACATTAATTTATATGCTAATGCTTTTGATTGAACTCCATCATTCATACCCTACATGTTTTCTTGGGGTAAGTTAAAAATAATTACAGATAATAACCCCAATTTATGGCTTTTCACTCACTTTTGGAGCCAGTCAGCATTTGAGCAACTGCACATTTTGACACTGGCTTTTTTTCCCTTCAGAACCAGGGGTTACCCTTTGTTGATGAGGTCTAAAAGTTAGCATTCTAAAAGTGGCTTTCTTGTCTCTGCATTCTGATTGGCTAGGAAAATGCACTTCCTCAAAGGAGCATTTAAAGGCAGTTCATTTTAAGCTACAGACACTAAAACACCATGTTTGAAAAAGGATCAAAAGAGGGAAAAAATGCATTATTTAAGTTGAAAAAACAAAGACATTTTGGAGACATCTATTACTACGACTTATGTAAACATGCTTACTCCTTATTATATAACCACATTACCTGGTATAAAAACACATCTTTCTTCAATCTCCTTCACCAACCCTACGAAAAGCATATGCACACGCAGTACTGTAAGTGGTTATCATGCCAGCTCATTAGATTTTGAGCCCAGGCCCTTTTCCTTGCCTCTTCAGAGCTGAAAGCCTTGCAATTACTTTTCCATTACAGAGGAAAACAGCCGCTGGACAGAGCTTTGGTTTGTGTCTGAGTGTGACAGCTACAGTAAGGTGTAAATTCTGCTCCAGCTCGGTTCTGCCTGCTGCAGTAATTATTTTTATTGCAAAGAATAATGAATTTTAATACTGGTTTGACAGTGAATGTGTTTATGCTTGCACAGTTTACTCGGAGCAAAGCCCCAGGAAACGTTCTAAATCTAGAAGCAAAAATGTTACAAATAGCTTGAACTGCAAGTCATGAAATTGTTGAATTGCTACAGGATAATAATTATTAGTCTTTTGATATGTTCATATGTACATTTTCATTTGCAGGCTTCTGAGTTTAAACAGAAAACGTGAGCCATCATGCTAACCTGTGCTCACCTCCAAAAAAAACTACAAAGGGCAAGTGAGCATTAGAAATTATTTCTGCTTCAGAAATAAATAAAAAAAACATAAATTGGTTTGATTGATCATATTTTCCTTTAAATCACATGGATCTGTAGATAGCACCAGTATGTACTATGAGAGGAAGGTTAGCGAGAGACTGTGTGATGTTCCGGTTAATGTTTCGGTGGGAATCCTTGGGTCCTGGCATTCATATGGAAGTTATTTGCACACAAAGCATGTATCTAAACATTGTTGCAGGCCAAGTACTCCCCTTCATGCCAGTGGTATTCCCTAATGGCAGTGGACTTGTTCAGCAGGATACTGCTCCCTGCCACACTGCAAAAAACTGTTCAGAAATGGTTTGAGGAGCATGACAAAGTATTCAAGGTTTTGACCTGGCTTTAAAATTTCCCAGATCTCAATCCATCCAGAAATCTCTGGGATGTATTGTAAAAAATTCTGATCCATGGAAACCCTTTCTTACAGTCTACAGAAATTAAAGGATCAGATGCTAATCCCTTGGTGGCAGATATGACAGCACATGTTCAGAGGTGTTGTGGAGACCATGCCACAGAGCTGTTTTGGTGGGACAAGTGGGACCTGAACAATATTAGTCTTTTTAAAGACATGTATTTTGCAGTCATCCTCAAAAATCATTGAAAGCCCAATGTAGGCAGGAAATGTATTTTCACAAGAAGTGTATGTAATCCTGTGACGACAACTGTCCTCTTGCAAAACATGAGCAAAGCCAGAACCTCTCCACAAACCTTTGCACTGAGTACAGCAGACAGGTGTCACATATGAGAAAAATCTTTTATTATTTAGTAATATATACTTGGATCATTTTAATAAAACAGTTTCTTTCTAATTAGTAATATTATTATTATTATTATTATTATTATTATTATTAATAAATATGACAATAAACATGCATTAATATTTGTATGTGATCAAGTAAAGCTTATTAACTTGGGTCTTTCATAATTTGCACAATGTTCAATATTGTACATTTATTTGTACATGAATTCAAAACTGCCACAATGGCACGAATCCAGCACACATAGCTTGTCTGGTGTAAAGTGGGGTTAAGGCTAAATCTGCATACCATCAGGTAACAAACAACCCAGACAGGGTCCTGCCCGCTTCTGTCTGAGCAGGTGAGGGTGAAGGACACGCTTAAGGGCCCAGGAGCAGTCACAGCACTAGGCCTTGAACCAGGGCCCTTCTGATCAGCCCAGCTACCCCCGCCCCACACTTTAATAAGAGCCACCATTTATTAGACTTATTAGACTCAGCTTTATCTGTTTGGCTAAAGGGGTGGATTTCACACATTGTGCCAGAGTCAAATAAAGGCCACATCTGAAGACCTGAAAAGAATTTAATTAAATTGCTCTCTGAAATAACCACAACACAGAAGCTACATGTGCTGCATACTGTATTGTGGATCTGAACTTTTAGGCAGGTAAATTTAGAAGAACAAGCTGGATACAAACAAATTTATTCTTAAATCATTCACAAGAACATTTGCTCAAGAAATATCAAATGCATGAAAGTCTCATTATTTTTTAAATGAATTTCTTGCGTACATGCTCCTGCAAATTATGTACAAATAGATTTCTTCATATCCAGCATAATAAGTGAGGCCTAAATCTCCATAATGTGCACCTCATTCTGTAGACTTCAAATTATATAAAAGGCATGCCTTTTTTATGTACACATTTCATGGTTTAGATTTAAAAAGCTTTTTCATTTCAACGGCACACATGAATTTAACAAAAAAATAAAAAGCTGATTGGTGTTTTAATAGTGTATGATTGGGGGTGCGAGTAAGCGTCCCCTGCGATAAGTGGCATCGAATATAATTGAATAAATAATTCATGTTTTGCTTAAGAGGCACACGTTTGCTTTTGCGCTTTAGTTTTAATATTTCTTTATTTATTGCTAAATCTCTCTGAACACCGTCTTTTATTGAGTTTTTCTGTCTAGCAGCAATTGTAAACCATCATTATAGATGAAAGAACATTTGTATTTATGAACCCCTATTTTCTGTCCACATTGCAGTGATGGATAAAGTATGTAGAATGTAGTTTTTAAAAAATATTTTTATTGCAGGTCTGTCATTAGACAACGTTTATTGCATACCCTGGCATGGAGAACAAATGATGTCATGCAGTTGAAGATTTTATTGGGATAATTCCAGAAAGTGTGCAACCTGCTTTATAAAGCTTTATTTGTGTATGTTAGTATGTTAAATGGCAGCTTTCATTGAACTAAGCAAACTTTTAGCTCTTTTGACCTGCAAAGGGCTTTTCATTCACATGTTTCATGCAAACTCTTCTACAACTAAATTCAAATGCAATTCAATTCAATTCTACTGTACAATTTTATTTGTATGGTGCTTTTAAAAAGGGTCATTGTCACGAAGTAGCTTTACAGAGATTTACATAGCAGTCGCATAATGTATGAAGTGAATGTATATTTCATGCAGAGTGCCAGCGGAGACTCCGGCAGGATTCACTATGACAGCGTAACTATAAGGGAGCGCCAGTAGGAAACACAGACATGAGGGCTTCCTAGGAAATAAAGTAACTGGACACTTCACCGTCAACAAACCTGAGTTATCAATGAAAATGCCCTTGTCATCCTTGGTCATGAATTCTGTGCAACATGATCATGATGTTCCCTCTTCTTTGTTCATACACATTGCACAAGTGTTAGTGAGGAGCTGATAACACAAAACCTCCTGCCTAGACGTATTGCAAAATGCACTGGCTCCTCATATGTTTTCCTAGGACTTTTTATGTTGCGTTGTTTGTAGAGGCAAGAGGGCATATTAGAGTCGAATAAATCCAGCCGGTAATCTTATCAGGGGATGGTTCGTATCATTTTACTGTCAGAGAGAGAGAGAGATTTTCATCCAAAGAATGATTTGTGGATTAGATGTGAAACAGAGAAGGATATTAGGCTACATAACATTTTGTTTGTTTAGACACAGTCATCTAGACATCGCAGTTTGACCCTTGTCAAAGTCATTCAAATCCTTATGCTTGGCCATAAATAAAAAAAATTTTATTCACTTGCTGACTAATATATCCCACCCACTTCCAAGTGCTGCTGTAATAAGATATTGTAACTGTAGCTCCTGTGATAAGGGACAGATTAGAAAGGCGTCAGAAGGCATCAGTTTTGGTGGCAAATGGAGAACCTACTCAATATTAGATGGCTGAAAATGATAGTTTGGGAAATAATATTATACAATTAGTTATTAGATTAAATTAGTTATTTAATAATTAGCTGCAGCATTGAGTAACAAGAAAACTAGTAATATTACTAGAAGGACAACATTCCAGCATTGTGTGTGACTTGCTGAGTCACCCGAGTGTTGTTTTGATGGTGATACTTGTGTTAGCTTTTATTAAGTTAATTCTTAATTAATTGTGTTGAAAATAAATAAATAAATAAATAAATTAATTAATGTAGCTAATAAATCCTCTGTTACATGAACAAAGCATCAGGACTTTTGAAACATCCAAAATGGCAAATTAGACAATTTAAACTCATATCCAATGTCCTGTTATGTCATTAAAACATAAATGTATTTCCTATTTCCTAGACCATTCTAAACTTGTCAACGTTCAATTTCTTCTTTTTAATCCGGTGTCACTTTCCACTATTTGATTGTTTTTGGTCAGATCACAAAAAGGCGAATCATTTGATTATAGCAATGGAACATGACGATTGTGGACTTTGAAAGCAGTTTACTGACCTTTTTTAAGCAAACAACTCTATAGGCAAAGAGAACACACACGGTTATAAACAAGTAAAGTGAAAGTTAAAAGGTCACAATATGTAGTGTAAACCACAAGCAAATCAGGTTCATAAAAGAAAGGAAAAAAAGTATTAAAAGAAATTTAGGATTATGCATTTGAGTTAAGGATTATGGAAAATCTGAATTATGCATCTTCTTTTAGGAAGGTTTTGCAAACCAGGATGGTGTGATAAAGCACAGTCATCATCAGGAAGGTGCTGGACTACACCTCCCATCACTCCCTGCAAGTCATTTGTCACTATCACATGTACATATTTGGGTTTTTGTATTCAAGTTCCCTAGTTTGAATTTTCGTTTTTTTTTTTTTACATTAATGGCATTTTGCAGACACCATTATCAAAAGTAACTTATAGAAATACATACTGATACTCATTCACTAGGTCACTAGCTAAGAATAACGTCAATGTTAAAACTCCATTGGGGAGGTAATATCGTAAGGAAAGCACACAGAAAGCATTGTTTTTCTAGTAAGTCACTAAGTTCATCAGCTGTTTAGACATTTAGGAGCCGATCCTGCGACCTAGTCAAAACCCAGAGGAGTATTGATGCATGCCTTCTTTGTACTTTTGAGAAATGTTGGGACCAGTTGAGGAGTGCCAGAGCACTGGGAGGAGCTTGGTGCAGTGAGGGGTGTGATGGGTTCTTTGAGATATGTCGGCGCTGGTCTGTATCTGGCTTTGTACTGTATGTAGGCAAGCGTCGGTGTTTTAAATCTGCTGCAGGCAGCTACAGGAACTCAATGAATTGAGTAGTCTGGGAATGGGGTGCTCTGGGAAAACTTAGTAAAGCTGAAAACAAGATATGCAGCTGCAATCTGGATCAGCTGCAGAGGTCAGAGGGGTTGATCAGGAGATGTGTACAGTTTGGAGTACTATTGGAGTGGCCCTGAGCTCAGTCTAGTAGAACATTTGTGGGCAGAAATGAAAAAGCATTTGTGAGCAAGGAGGATTTCAAACCTGACTCAGTTTCACCAGTTCTGTCAAGAGGAATGGAATAAGATTCCAGCAGTCTTTTGTAAGAAGCTTGTGGATGGCTGCCTGAAATGTTTGACCCAAGTTAAACAATTTAAAGGCAATATTACCAAATCTTAACTAGGTTTTTGTAAACTTCTGGCCCATTGGAAATGTGATGTGCTGAAAAGCTGAGTGAGTAAGAGTGAGCAGTGTGTCTGTATAAATAGCCAGTGCACATTTAATCTAGGCTGACTAGGCTAAATACTGAACATTTAATCTAGCCTGACTGAGCTAGATACTGTGGCATGGGGAAGGCAAAAGAACTGTTAAAGGATGTCAAAGAAAAAAAGGTAATTGAACTTTATAAAAGGGGAAAGGGATAAAAGAGCATATGCAAAGATTTAAATCTTTAGATTTTTAACTCTGATTAAGAAGTGAAAATAAGGAGTTACGTTGACACCAAGCCATGGTCAGGCACACTAGCAAAGATTTTAGCCACAACTGCTAGGATTTAAAAAAAAAAAAAAACTGATAAATAACATGAGTTGAAATGCACGCCTCTCTAAAAACGTAAACTTAAAACTGATACAAAGTCATTTAAATGGATGAAACAAAAAGTTTACTTTTTAGCAAAATCATATAGGAAAATTATCCAAAGCACAGCCCAAGAGGAAGCTTCAGTGGCTACAACAAAAAAAGGGAAAGTTCTGGAGTGGCATCACATCATGTCTCCTGACATATGACAGATTTGCCAAGAAGAATAGACCGCTTGAGAAAATAAATGAACTCATCCACAACTATCACAAAAGGCTGAAAGCCATCACTTTCACAAAGAGGACAACACACACTATTAAAACAATGGGTTTGCCAACCTTTGGTGGGGTTATTTTCTTTATCGTCGTGGTTTGTTTAATGAGTGTGTTATATGTCTTATAGTCGAATATGAATCCCACTAGTAAGTAAATCAATACAGTGGCTTGCAAAAGTATTCGGCCCCCTTGAACTTTTCCACATTTTGTCACATTACAGCCACAAACATG
>JAQMYG010000036.1:23569658-23582957 GCA_030014215.1 Clariallabes teugelsi | reverse complement strand
GATTCATGTTTGTGGCTGTAATGTGACAAAATGTGGAAAAGTTCAAGGGGGCCAAATACTTTTGCAAGCCACTGTATTTGGCCTGAAAGCTACTTTTTTTTAAAAAGAATGGTACACGTCTTTAAAATTCTGCCAGAGGGTACAAACTTAAGGATAAAAGGTCTGCTTAAGGATAAAAGCTTTGCTTTTATTTGAACTATATTAGCTTTGTATTTTTTGAAGATGTGTGGGCATCACTAATTAATATTTAAAAATAACTTGCATTTATCAGCTTGTGTACATATGCAAGAATAAAGTTTCAGGAATTTTTTTTAACTTTTGAAAGAGTGGATTAAATTTGGCTCACACAAATATTTGCACACAGCTTTACTAAAAAGGGATGAAATGAGGTCCACTCTTTTCATTCCACCAAGGTTCAGACATACACATGAAATGCAAATATAATCACACAGATTGCTTTGTTCAACCAGCGGTCAAAGTGACTTGGTCAGTGGAACTCAGAGCCAAAACAAATGGCTCTGGAGGAAAAGTGCACTTGAGGCCCATTGATGGCCCTCATTAACAGAGCAGAGAGTGCTATCAATTCTTTCCTCACTGCACAACTACAAAGGCAAGCTTCTAGCAAACTTCAAACATAATTAAAAAGATGGAATGTGGATGAAAGTGATGTTCAGCAATGAATCAGGAATCTACGTTGGCCAAGGAGATTGTTGGAACTCATTTCTGATATGAGGTTGCATGTCAGATAAAGGACCTGATGTACACTGAAAATCTGGACACTTTTCTGATTCCATTGATAGAAAATATGCTTAGTGATGTAATCATTTTGTAGGAGGATAATACATCTTTCCAAGGAGTCACAGCTTTTCTTGAAAATCTTAAACTGAATTCTTGATTCTTGAAATCATCTGAATGCCACAATGAGCAAACAGCCTGGATCTTACTCCGACTGGAATTTTTTTTTAAAAATCGGTTTATGATGAGGTTCAATCTTTCATAGCTGATTCGTCAACTCTTATTTGAAAAGGTTGGATACAGATTGATGGAGCCGGGATTCTCCCCATCAGTGAAGTCTAAGCCTTAAATAGTAAAGTTTTCTTCAAAATTAAGTAATTATATTCCTATATGTGGAAAATAATCTGCCCTTAATTAAAATCATTTAACTGGCTTAAAGCAGCGTAGGTTTTTATTTTATGTTCACCTATTGAACAAAAAATTATATTTATCTGGTACAAGGTAAAGAATAAAACTGGGCGGACAGCCTCCAAGTGTGGTGACAAAATCATTTGTCAGGGGTTGTAAGCTGATAACTAAAGTCACCTAAATGTTTACATGCCATACTGCAAAAGTTTTCATGAGAGAAATGATCGCACTGTGCTGATAAAGCAGTTGAACAGTATTTCAAAACACTGCTGCCCTCTATCGGTCGTGTGAGACATGCTCGCTACATTATTAAAAGTAGCCTTCAGGAAGTGTACGTGAATAACACAAAGCTAAAGGGCTCAAGCCATGACGGTAATACCGGTTAGGGGGCGTCAATCTGTTTTACACACAATTTGACAAGTGGACACATCAATAAAAAAGGCGATTCTTAGAAGTAAATTCAATATTAAAACATCTGATTTTTGATGCATTACCTTTTATCACTTGCATTTGTGTCATCATGGCGCGCGCGCATACGCGCAGGAGCAGTGACTGTACATTGTGGTGGATTTTATCTAACAAACCACTGAATGTCTCTTTATCTCACTTCTTAAAACATGTCTTAATCTTGGGTATTGCTTGAGATCTTAAGGTTTTCTTTGCAGAGACATCATTTAAGGGTTTAAAAAGAACAAAGCATTATTTTAGCTACATAAATTGTGGGTGCAGCCACCAAATTACAAGTTATCACAGTAAATTTCATTTATTTAGGGGCGGGACAAAGATGACAAGACTCAAACATTTAAATTATCTTGAAATGACTGAATACTGATCAAGTATTACACAAAGAAAACAATTAAGACAAAGTACATAACTGAACATATTTTATTGTATGTACAAATCCAGGAACATCTTTTACAAACTTTACAGGCGTGAGGACAATGTCCTTAATTCAGTGAAACAAACAAAAAATAATCACATTTCTCAAGAGACGCTATACACATATATACATAAACACCACTAATCCACCATCTATACAGCTTCCCCATCTATCCCCCCCCCAAAAAAAACAGTTTATTCAATTTCAGTGAAGCGTGCAAACATGGCTTTCCTTACAGCATCCTTGTAGGTATCC
Organism: Clariallabes teugelsi; assembly: GCA_030014215.1. Taxonomy (NCBI): domain Eukaryota; kingdom Metazoa; phylum Chordata; class Actinopteri; order Siluriformes; family Clariidae; genus Clariallabes; species Clariallabes teugelsi. The sequence continues at coordinate 23,580,679 of JAQMYG010000036.1, read as the reverse complement.
GAGGCCGAGAGGGTGTAATTACTGCCTTTTGTACCCAATCCTGCTCCCTTTGCCCTCATCTGGGCCTAAGGGGTGAAAAAAAGATCCACAATTACAATACTCAAACAAGTATGGGAAAAGTAAACCAAGTAGAATTAATTTGAAAACAGGTTTACTGACCTCAATAGGGGCCGTGATGCCTTGCTGATTTCTGCCAAGGCCTTTTCCCTCCTTCCATCCCATAGCTTGCAACATCTTATTGCCAATGTTATCACTGTTCAGTCCGTCCTTTGTAGGCTGCTCATAATTCCTGTTGAGAGAGAGTGGATTTATTTACAAAATTACCCATTTTATACATGTAGACAGACATAGAACTATAAAGGTAAGCGTAAACCACCCAAGTTAAATCAGTAAACCCATCATTATCATGGCTAGGGGTGTTAGCTTACACTACTGGTGTGGGCTGTGTGAACTTCCTCTTCTTTGGAACTGGAGGCTCAGGAATGCCATACTTTTCTCTCCTCTCAGCTGCCCGGTCTCTGTACTTCATCTGAATACAGGAAACAAAGGGATTATTTTATTTGTTTTTGGGATTTTCCCCCGATCTTCGTGTCCAATTCCTACCCGTCACTAGGGGGCTCCCACATTAAGGCTACTACCACTCGGTCGAGAGAGGGCCGAAGACTATTATGTGTTTCCTCCGAACCACGTGACGCCAGCTGACATCTTTTCGAACTGCTCACTCACACAGTTGCGAGCGACATAACACACTCGGAGGACAGCGCTATCCACTCCTTCCGCTTGCGTGAGCTCAGACGCCCCTGATTGGATGTAGAGCCATGATTAATGTGGGAGCACTAAGTACCTCTCATCCCTAACCTCTGAGAGAGCTCAGTCAATCAGCTCTCTCTAGACCTCCGGCTGCGAGTGGTTACAGCATAACCTGGGAATCGAAATTGTGATCTCCGGATGATAGGGCGAGCACTTTACCACTGCGCCACTCGGAGGCCAGAATTAGGTTTTACATTGAAAATCTTTACATGGACTCTATTGTGCTTATTAAAGAAAACCATAGAAAGTTAGAAAGGAATACTTTGTGTGTGTGTACAGTGAAGCTTAAATACCTCAGTCTCTTTCCTTTCCAACTCCTCTAGTTCTGCTTCACTCAACTTGGACCTTCTGTGAACCTCCAAATTTTGCTGAAAAGGAACATAATAAAAGCCACCACATAAGATGGTGATGTTCTTGCTTTAGAGCTCTATAATAAAACCAAGATAAGTACCTTGTGCAAGTCTGAGAGCTGTTGATGACGGATTAGTGCTTCTTTATTGGGGAACTGTCTCCTGCACAGCAGACAGGCCATTTTTTTCCAGTCTGTCAATTTGTCGTCCTTTTCTTCACCTTCTGGAGCCTCCTCAGGCTCACTGTCCCCACTATAGGCTGCCACAAGACCCACCTGCAAAAAAAAACTCATTAGAGTTACAAAACTGAAGAAACATTTGGGGGCAATACAAGTTCACATTTCTGTGAATACACAAATGGAATAAAACTAGCCTTTGAGGATGAAATTTCCTCTTCAGTAGTCTTCACTGCCTCTGATATAAGCCTCTCCAAACCAGTAGCCTGCTTAAAAAAAAAAAAGGACATTTTATGTTTAATAAACAAAAACACTTGCGAATCTGCTGATATGATTATGGTTGCAAGGTTACTTTTTTCTCAAACAGTGTGAAGCCAGCATCTGCTGCTGCTGCCTCCTTCCTCTCTTCCTGGCTGATAGGCTGGAAGCTGCTCTTGAAATTCTCCTTTGCCTTGTTCAGACTCTTTGCCCAACGTTCCATATCTTTTGCAATCTAACAAACAGTCACATTGCAGATGAAACTGTGTAAACAAATACCATGCAACACTGAACAGAAAAATGAACAACACAAAATTAACAGAAAAGCAACCTGTTGAGCTGTTTTGCTTTTGGGCTTGTCCTTCTTTTCCTTGCCCTCTTTAGCAGGGGTGGAGGAGGCAGATGGAGTGCCGCTGTTATCAGCTGCAGGCACGTATGCATTCTTCTCACTGTCCCAGTATAAATACTGCTGCGTGTACGAGTTATAGTAGTACTGCAAAGCAAAAATTTACTTCATTAAATCTACTGAAAATCTCCAACCTCTCTATTACAAAAGGTTATTGAAAATTCTTTTTTTGAAATGACCATGCAAGGCAACTTACATGTGTGTTGGGATCATAATAAAGACCGGTTTGAGGGTCATAATAATAGCCAGATGACTCATCAAACTGGTAGGTGGAGGTATCAGGGGCAGCTGGAAAGAGGTAAAAGTAGTGAGTATGGAGAAAACACATTGTGTTTTACTAAATGCAGAATCTGTGAAGACTGATCAATACATCAGCATTAGTGTGTAGGTTCAACTTACAGGCTTTAGCATCTGAAGTGGATGGTAGAGTAGAGGGAGATGCAGGAGTCGCTGTAGTTGTGGAAGATGTGGCTACTGCAGAAGTTGCTGGGGCCGAGATGGTGGCGGCTCCTGTGATGGTCGCAGTCTGCGGTGCCTGCAAGGTCTTGTACAATTATACACACACTCTCACAATCAGGGATACAATACATGAAGGGGGGGGGGGGGGGGGGGGGTAACAGAAAGGTGGGGCAGTTGGCACCTGTGTGGCTGGCTGGCCGACGATATGGGGTTGATAAACCTGAGCACCCTGAGAGATAACCACTGGTCCAGCTGTAGGAAGAACTTTCATTCCGGGAGCAGCTACATACAGGCAAACAATACAAGGATTAATGCTTGGAGAGCTTCATAAAATATTAAAGTAGATACTTCAAACTAACGTTGGATTAACAGCACTCAATCCTAATCAACAGCATGATCTCTAATCAACATTAATTTAGTCTGTTTGTTTTTTAAAATAGGACTAGACATGTTTAGGTCTAAAAAACATTAATTAGGACAAAGCCCAAGTGCTCTCTTCACGCTTTAATTTCCATTTCCAAGTCACTGTAAAATACAAATGTCTTACCTCCAAGTATGCCATTAGCCTGAGATGGGTCTGTTGCTACGGCCTGCTGTTGAAATTGGGAATGATATTCCTACACAAGGACAAAAAAAAAATAAATGTCTCTAATACCTTTTACAACGGAGGCCATTCGTAAGTAAAAACTGCAGTGTAAACTCCTAACCTGTGAATAAGGAACATAACCCTCCTGCAGGTAGCTGTACTCGGATGCTGGTTCTACACTTTGTTGGGGCTGTTTAAAGAATAAAGAGAAAAATAACATTTATAGTAAAGCAGCAGCTAAAACACGACATTACTGTTAAAACAAGGTTATACATTGCATTAACCTGGCAAGAGGACCACTGGGCGGCAGCAATCGCTGTGCTGGCTACAGAGAAAGCACTGATGCGGTTCCCATCAGGTAAAAGCAAGTCCCTATAGAGGGCAGGAAATCAATTATTCATTAGAAACATCTGTAATCAGCCAAATTACAAACAATACTGAGTGTATGGAGCACATACTTGCGAGCACTCTTGGCATAGTCGACTCCAATGGTCTTCCCGTCTAACTTGAGCGGAGGTTGCAGACCCTGCAGGATGGTGAGAAGCTGTGAAGCCTCCTACAGAATCGGCAGACAAAAATGTGTAAATATGACTATCAACGTAAATGTGATTATAATCCTCTACACAATGCAAAAAATATAAATCCAGGCTGCTTTTTGTCCATTTCTGAATGGTGATGCAATGACCACGTACCAAGGGAGAGGACAGCTGGACAAAGGCAAAGCCTCTATTCTGTCCGGTCTGTTTGTCTTTGATAAGTCGGATGTTGCTGGGTGACAGGTTAGCATATGGTGCCAGGGCTGACATAATCCCCTCCACAGTGGACAGCGGAGCGATGTTTCTCAAGATGATTGCTGTAACAGACAATTGGCTGCCTGAAGACTTGTACACGTGCATATGTAATTACAGTATTAGGATATCTATTGACTTGTGTAGTTATAAAATCAGGATGCTTACTGTCGCCATAGTAATCACCACTTGGTTGGGTTTCTGTGGTCCCAGAAGTTACACTGCTTTCTGATTCTGTAGAGAAAACACAATAGGGTGTCCCATCAGCCTGCTGAAGCCTATCAAAGCTTACAGACCCTGATTACACAGACGTGCCATTAATTACAGGTTAATGCATCTCCTTCAATTCCAAACATTTTCTTATAAGATGAATAAATACTGCCTAACTATTTTTGGGTATTTATTATAAACTCTAGTTTTTGCTCCTGGTAAACACAGGGTCCAGACGGACACATGCCACAGCTTCCTAAGTGAAGCAGCTACGCACCTGATTTAGCAGCACCACACCTGAAACACTTGAGCCTCCTCCGGAAATTGTACAGGCCGCACTGAAAGCAACCGGTCACAGCGTTTAAATTTTTTTCTCTTTCACACAGCTACAGAGCATGAGGTGCTAAGTGCACTTTAGGGGTTTGCCATCACGATAAAACTTACCGAGTTGCAAAGCCAGTCTTCAAACTTGTGTCGTGTGTTACTGTAGTGCATGGAAACAGTCTTGCCCTGTATGGTCAGCAGCTTCTGCAAAAGGAATACGAAATAAGGATTAGGACATAATCATCGGATTGTTCCTGATCTCAGCCCATGAACAAGCACTAAAGCAGCCTCAAGGGTTTAAGGGAGGATCGCCCAGGAAGACTCAAAGTGTGTATGAGTGTGTCAGTGGGTGCGTGTGTCCATGCTGTTTGGGACCCGAGTGTCCGGATGGGGCCGGAGCAGAGTGTAAAAGGTAGAGAACCTTGGGACGACGCACAGACTCCACACAACGCATTGTAAATGCTTAAAGTCTTTCATCATAAGGAAACTTAAGACTTTCTCCTCAAATGCTAGTCATGTGATAAAACAGTTCCTTCAGAACACAAGTCGGTAATTGCCATCTATTGTCGAAAAAAAGCTTTTTCCCCCTGCTGTTTATTTTTAAAAGCAACATCCAAAGTATATATCTATATAAAATCACGGACAAAATAAACATTGCACATATAAATTTGACAAAATGCATTTCTTTTAAATAAAATTTGATAATAAAAACAAAGCTGGAGTGTTCAACATCCATGTTTACAAAGTGAATATCAAGTCCTGATATTAATTAGTTTGATAACGTAGGCAAGATCTTCTGTACAATTTCCCAAATGATGCCATGAAATTAGTCTTATACTGGCATTGGGACTCTTGTCCTTCCAGACCAAGGACAATCAGCAGTGGAACCAGTTGTTTAAAATCTGTTCCATAGTCTGTTCCAAATTGCCTGCTGATATTTAATTTTTTAGTTACTTGACACCAAGACTGGACATAATTGCATGGCAACAGCACCCCTTAAGAATGTGTTATCCATAATAAAGTTAACTATTTACTGAGCATGAAGGCAAATTTACCTTAGCCCTGTGGTTAACGCAAGAAAGCAAACAAAATTATTAATTAGATTTTAGGTTTTGTAACAGCAAAATTTTTTGTATTGTGCAATGTTCTTTTGTCCGCACTTACATTACATATAAACATATCTAAAATCTGTTATTGAATGGCTATAAACATATCAAAAGCCATTAATCCTATTTGTCACCTAGCTTTAAAAGTCCATCAAATGCCCCTCTTTAAGTCACACCATGCCTTCGAAAAAGGTGGGGAATGGTCCAATGTCCATTTTTTTTCTGGGGTAGCACTATTTTTTTTCTCCTTTTTTAAATTGCATCATTCCCCAGGGTAAAAGCTAGACTTGGTGATTAGGAAGCAACCTGATTGGTCTCCATCCATCGGGTAGCATCTTGCAAGTGATAAAACTCCACGAAGGTCAAACCTCGGCTTTTACCTAGGAGAGGCATTCAGATATACAGACGGGAGGCGTGTTAGTCTTAAAGGTTCAGTCGTATAACATTCACACTCTGTCACAAACTGCTTCATGACCCCCAGCGACCCAGAAAGGTCAAATGGTTGGGAGTGTGCCAGAAATTAATCTTTTGCCATAGCAAGATAATCCTAAATAATCACACTGCACTAGGTAGTTAAATTACATTCTGGAACTGACTGCATCAAATGTGTACAACTGAACACTGAAACACAGTTGCATAAACCATCATTCTAAGCACAAAGACTTAAATATTGCTATGTGTGACTTTATTCCAGACAAAAGTTTACATCTTATTGTAGCTATCGTCCACAGATGGAATGAGCTTAAACATGCTATGATTTGCGACTTCATTTGTCTAAACTTGGACCATGTCAAATTTGAGGAAACATCACAAACACACTTTCAACTTACCTCTCTGTTTCCTTAATACCAGGTTAAATAATAATGAAATCATGTGAATTACTGTAAAACAGTGCATTAAGAATGCTCAGATAAAAACATTGCTATGGCAAAAGGCATTTAAGCAGAAGCAGGTTGGCCCAGTGGTCACAGGTTTGGCAGAGGAAAGATCCACGGTACGCCGGCCTCACCTGTTCTCTTTTTCATCAACCGCACATCCATTGGCTGCGGCCCCTCCAACTGGTCTATGGCTGCTCGAATCTGAGAAAGTGGAAATTTATTTTTACATTTTTTTTTTTTAATCATTACATCTCAGGGAAAAAAAATACAAATTTTAACCCATTTTAAGACATGACTTTTTACATTCTGGTACTTACATCTGCCTCGGTGATGTTGAGAGGCAGACCACGGAGCATGATGATCTTGCTCTCCTTTTCATCAACAGAGTCTCCTCTGTAGTCATGCTCAGAGTAATCACCATCTGAGTGGTGACCGTCTTCAGAACAATCACTGCTACGGCGCTTTCTACCTCGCTAAAAGTAAAAGATACACAAATGTATAAAAATATTATAATAAAAAATAAAATCTCATTCAATCAACAATTTTTTTAAATGTATATTTTGAAACGACAATTTATATTAACCTGAATGTATAAAACATTAACTTTGTTTGGTTGTAATTAAATTCTTTGTGCACATACAGTCCCTTATGAGAGGGAAAAAAAAAAAAAAAAACCCCCGACACAAACCTCGGGACTGTCTCGACTCCAGTATCGATCACTACGATCCCCCCTGTCTCCATCGTAGCGGTCACTACGACGATCATCGCTCCAGCGGTGAGAGTCATACCCACGATCATCACGGTCTCGCCGGTCACGTCTGTCATCATCACGGGACTGCTCTGAACCATACCGGCCACTACGCTCTGTGCGGCTAACCCTGAACAACCATCACAGCATTAACAAACTATACAAATGTGCTAGGCAAATAGCTCATGACTATTGATATGATGATGACTCACTCACCGCTTGTCTGCACCCATGTTTGTGTCACCTAACGAGAGGCCTGCAGAAGATAAAAAAGGTGAACAGATCTTCAGGATGCATTCATACTGGAGCTGTTATAAAACTACCAAAATTCTTTATTACATTGCCATCCTCAACCCCACAACACTCGTTCCACATATCACTATTAATTTACCTACATTAGGCTACGGTAACTTGGTCTGTGAGTGTTTTGCACGACAAGCAAAATTAATAAAACAAATAAAAATTAATAAAAAGTTTTAAGTATTAAAGTATTTAAAGTAGTACACATGCGCTTTGTCTGCCGAGCATCATGTGATCACAATTGATACAATCGTTCTTCTCTCTCTCGTGCTGCATGATTGTTGGTAATCATCTCCCATGCTCAATCTCAGTGCGTGTCACTTGTAGTCAACATCCGTGCGCACACGTACTGTTTACTATAACATTGTGACAGTGATTTGATTATTTTGTGTCCAAGTGTAGTGACTGTTCTTTAGTAACTGTACTGCAACAACACCCTACATAACCCCTGCCTCTCTCACTCACACAAGCTACGATTTATTTCAAAGGTAAAGTGCAGATTAATTTGTTATATTTGTAACTTACATTTTGTGTTAATGTACTATTAGGGTATTAACTGTATTATTTTGGATTACAAGCACATTTCTGGAACAAATTATGCTCGCAATCCAAGGTGTAACTGTACTGGATATTTGATTTTCATTATCTGCCATAATCATCCTAATTAAAACAAGGGTTTGAAAGACTTTTTTTTTCCTGTAATAAATCTAGAATATAGAGAATTTGTGTTCTCTAAATAAATTATGAAAAGAAATTTAATTTTTCACAATAGCCTATTTTTTCTGAAATGCATTGTATATTCAAACTAGGACCACATGCAATAGTGACTCAGATCCGGTCTGAAATACATCAGATGTGTGTATAGACAGCCCACCCATGTGTGTACTATTAATCCAATTAACTATTTTAAATTGGCAAATGTCACAAGCGGAGGACGCCCATGCAACATGATTCCAGCGGAGTTCTAACTATCTGATGTATTATTCTGACATCCTTGAACAAATGACGTCCTTCATGCTGCTGTCAACTTCTGCAAAATCAATCCATTTGAAACATAAAATTAAAGATTTTTTTAATATATAAAACAAACACAAAAAAGGACTCAAAAATAGTCGGCCAGAGCTGTAAACAAATAATACATTGACCTAATTTTGGAGGCACTTTAATCTACACCAAATAAAGGAGCAAAGCGGATGGAAGTTTAAGCTTTTTTTTCCGGCACAAAAGATTTCCATGTAAATATGAAATAAGATGCATAAAATACTTTCGGGAGTACAGATTACAAAAGTTACATTTTTAATTTCAAAACATATAGGACACGTCAGTTTGACTACATTTGGACAAAGCCGGAAGGAAATACTGCAAACACTTATATGCAAATTTTACATTAACAACAATTGGCAGAGAGACTTGTAGTTCACAGTGAACCCTGAGCCACACCTTTATGCAAAATGTGTAAAAATCGTCATAACCATCTTATAAACTTCTCTGCAAATGAACTCTTTCGCTTTGATTAAAAGGTGTTCAGTGTCACTTTACAACTCTGTGCAGAATCAGTTACTGTCTCTTTCACCAGACAGCCATAGTCACGTGACTTGCGACTTTTCGAGAAAAAAATGCATATTGGGAGGAGGGAATCGTTTTGGGGAATTTCTCATGTTATTCTAATAGTTTTAATAAATAAACGTGTTAAAATTGATTCAACATTTAGCCATTTAATGTACTAGAAATCCATGGTCATTCTTATAATAGAACATAAGAAAAACAACATCTCTCCATGCGCAAAGTGGCGGCTCGACGGTGATCATTACTTTCTAATCAGAAACTCGAACATTTAACGAGATATCCGTTACATTACAATTTCAGGTATTCTTTCTGCAAAGACAGTCGACGTTAAAATTGAAAGCACAGTCCCAGTACAAAGCTGTACAGACGCGATTCCAGCTTAAAGCCACATTACTTCCGCCATAGTGGGAAAAATAATATCAGCTAAACCCCCGTGATGTGGAACACTGGACTGTACTGCCGACTCCCCTATTTAGTGACCGGCAAGTTAACTTACATAACGAACGCGGGGTTGTGGAGGGAAGTCGAATATTTAACGGTTATTACAAACGTATATTTATTATATTGTTTATTCATTAGGTAACATAAATTCTCATACCCAAACCAGAGTTGAGTAAATGGTTGTTACGCTAGCTGGAGGCGCTGGTTGTTTAGCTAGCACGGCGGCTAAACTGAATCTGACTCTGGCACCAGCACCAGTGTAGTGTAAATGAGATATCTAACGTGTCACCAAAATGGAGCCTGTGGACGAAGCCTGTTAGCTGGAGACGCGAAAGACTGCAGAAGCGTCATTGAAACGCAGAAAAGCACCGGCTGCAGAACATTCACTTACCAGCTAAAGCGGAACCTAAAAATGTATTCTATCCAACACGTGAAGTCGACAAATTAAACGTGTCTTCGGGAAAACATGCAAACAGGCGTCTTCCTCCTGTCGACCGCATAAGCAAACCTAAAATGGTCTACTGCAGCTTTCTCTTTCCCAGAATGCTTTGGAAATCTTCGCCTGCGCAGGCACTCCGGGGTATTATGGGTATTGGAGTTAACGTGTATTCAGTATGTTTACAGACGAAAACCCATGTGACGTATATGAATATTCAGCCTGGGAGGGAATGTGACGTCATGATGCAGCGCCATCTGCTGTTTGAATCAAACTGTGTTTTAAACGTGTAAGTCGTTATGACGGGAAAAAAGTGTAAAAAGCCACAGTATTGTAACAAAATACTACATATTTCAGGACATAGGGTCGCTGATTTGATCCTGAGTTCAGCTTACTGCCTGTGTGGTGTTTTTACTCTTTCTTCCAGTTTCTTTCCACCTGACAAACAATGTTAGCTAGTCTAAACTGTCCATGAATTTGTGTACAATACAGTACAACAGCCTTCCACCATGAATAGGGTTCAGATCCACCAGAAATATCCCTATTTTTAAATACATTACATTTCGCAGGAAATATTTTTCTACTATAAAGAATTTATTCATAACTGATGCATAACTACCATACAAGCTATCCTGAACTGCCATGTTCTAGCAGGCTGCTGACTTACTTATGAGACGTATAACCATAATCATAATTTAAATTATTTCTAACTTATCAACTTCTGCAAAACTTTAGTTTTAGTTGCTAACATCAACTTTAATAATACACATTCTTATTAAATAATATAAAATGTTGAGTGATGGGTCAGAGGGAGAGGATGGTTCCCTCGGAGTGTCGGTGCACACTGATTTGTTTTGTCTTTGTAATCAACTTTGCTTGTTGCTTTAGCTTTCAGCTTACTTGCATTAGAGAAAGATCTTGAATATCAAGGGAACAATTCCTGAAGACTTGAGCCAATGTTCTCGCTCCATCTGTTGTTTTATTGGAAATTCTGGTAACAGGTGTCCTCTCCATCGGTCACAGAGCAGGGTGCAGGATAGGGTTACCACTTTTCATACAAAAAAATAAGGGACGCATACTGCAGCGGGGGCCACATCCCTTTGGGCCAAGACCACAGTGATCACAGGCCCAATGGCATGCCAGTGGTGGTAAATCGCAACTTAAAATATGTTTTCAGGA
>JAQMYG010000036.1:23515420-23532861 GCA_030014215.1 Clariallabes teugelsi | reverse complement strand
TGGCAACTTGGTGGTTGTGGGGTTTGAACCTGGGATCTTCTGAACCGTAGTCCAATGCCTTAACCACTGAGCTACCCTTGGCCCCTTATAAGTAAACTTAGATTGATGGAATTCGCATTTCTTCATTTCATTTCCTACAGTCTAAATATATTAAATGATGGGAAGAATTTTAGGATAAAATTTTGAAATGAGTCTGATACCTTGTCTAATATTTAGAATATAAGCACTATCCTTATTAGTCTCTGTCTCATCACCATCAAGGTTCTTTTGCCCCATCTTGTTGTGTGACTTTCATCACTATTATCAATCTTATACTGGTGGGTTAATACACTGTTTAACAGAAATAATGTTAACATCTTTAAAAACTGACATCAATGCAGAATATACATGTATAAATGCTATTTTCTGTTTTAACACGAACATGGTGCATCTCATTATAAATTGATTCTGCTTAAGCCTTGGGCAATCAGACTTTTCTAAACTTATTTATTTTTTATATCACCGTGTGTGTTAGACTGTCATTTAAAATTCATATTGGAACAAAGGAAATATGTTATCTGTTGCATTGGGATTATATCCTGGAAGCAGTCTGATGTAACTAATGGAGGATCACGTGGAACAAAAAAAACAACAACAACAAAAAAAGTAACAGATGTGTAGATGGCAATGTTTAGTTGATAAGAAAGGTCAGAGGAAAATGGTGAGCTGAGTTCAAGCTGCCATGATGGTTATAGTAACTTAAACAATCATAATTTATAACTGTGGTGAGCACAAGAACATCTTACAATACATCGCAATTTGAGGTGGATGGGATAAGACACCCAAAGACCACGCTGGATTATTCCTAATTATCAGCCCAGTTTGACTGAGCCTATGCCTATGATGGCCTCAGATTCTTCTTCCTGCTTTACTTTCCACTGTACATTTATTAGCCGACCCTAATAAACTGGTATGTTATTGACACTTAGCTTGTTTATTTGTTAGTTTGGTCCATATTACAAAAAGAGACTGGAATAAGGGACTGAATAAGGGAAAGCTAGCAGTTCAAATAAACAGAACACTACTATGTTGAAAAATACATTATGAGTGAAGCTTTTCATGTGATTAAAATATATTATTTGATTGAAAAAGTACTCATAAATTACTAATTTAAAGTACACTATATTACCAAAAGTATTTACTCACCTGTCTTCACATGAATATGAAATTGAGTAACATCCTATTCTTAATCCATATGGTTTAATATTATGTTGTCCCCCTTTGTGGGAACAGTTTGAGAAGGGCCTATTGGTGTGCATGTTGGAACAGGAAGGGGCCCTCCTCAAACTGTTCTCACAAAATTGGAAGCATGAAATTGCCCAAAATGTCTTGGTATGCTGAAGCATTAAGAGCTCCGTTCACTGGCAGTAAGGGGCCGAGTCCAACTCCAGAAAAACAACTCCACACCAGTTCCACAGCGACTACGCACAAGTGCACAAAGCAAGGTCCATAAATACATGGATGAGTTTGGTGCGACTGGCCTGCACAATCAAGTCAAAGTACTGACCTCAACCCGATAGAACACCTTTGGGATGAATTAGAGCAGAGACTCCGAGCCAGACCTTCTCGTCCAACAGCAGTGTCTGACCTAACAAATGCGCTTCTGGAAGAATGGTCAAAAATTCCCATAAACACACTCATAAATCTTGTGGAAAGCCTTTCCAGTTGTTATAGCTACAAAGGGTGGGCCAACATCATATTAATCCCTATGGATTAAGAATAGAATGTTAACCAAGTACATATGCATGTGAAGGCAGGCGAGCAAATATATATATATAGTGTTTATATTTACTTAATATATATACTTAATGTATATATACTCTCATACAGCCATGTCATAATAGAAGACTACACTAATACTGGGTAATACCCTTTGCTTTTAAAACAGCTGCAGCTATTCATGGCAGGGATTCTATGAGGTGAAAAAAATCATTCCTTTGAGATTTTGGTTCATGACTGCACAAGATTGGCAACTGTAACCATAATTCAAACAAAATTGTATCCGTATTAAAGGGGCCAATAACACTAACAGCCTGAAATGGTGCAACAGGGTAGCTTGGGTCAATAGGTTCATGTCGTTGACAACAGTTTCAGATACAACAATGTCTGCCTGTTGCAGCATCCTTATCTTTAAACTGCCAGGTTTCATTCAGTCTGTGTCCACAGTAGCCTCAGGTACTTGTTCTTGGCTGACAGGATTGGAACCTAATTAAGTCTTCTCTGTCTGTTGTAGCACATTCAAGATTTAAAGTGTGTTGTTATTATTATGTGCTTATTACACCTGTAGAATGGTGATTTAAGTTCCCATAACCTTCCTTTCAGTTCTAACCAGTCTGACCATTCTACCCGAACTCACTCAATGTGTTTTCGGTCGTTTATTTATTTATTTATTTATTTATTTATTTTCACCATTCTGTGTAATGATTGGATAAGATACCCACATAAATGAGCAGGTGTCTTTCTGATCAAGAGGCCAATAATAAATTATAGTGACAATGGAAAGCCGGGTAGCTCTTAACCGTTATATATAGAGTCAACTAAAGAATTATCGGTACCCTTGATAAAATATGGGGTACAATGTAGAAAAATAGAATAATTTAATTCCACACTGAAAACTTTACATCTAACTCAAGGAACTGTTAATTGACATTAAAAAAACAAATTTTAAATAGGTATTAAGCAAATTTAATGTAGTAGAATCTTATGTACTAACTGTATGTATGATCATTTAGTGAGTTGTGCTGCTATGGAAAAATAAACAACAGGATACAGTAGCTTTACCAACAGTGCTCACAAAGGTAAGTGAACTGAACACTTAAAAAGTGCAACTTGAATTACAGTTGAAGCAAATTAAATGACCTGAATTTTAATCTAGCATTCTGGATACTCGTTACATACCGGAACGCTTGTTCTGATTGAAATGAAGATGAAAAAACTACTTTGACACTCATGTAGAATTAACAGTACAAACAAACAATAATTTTTTAATTTGGCTCATTTGAAGACACTTCCATCATGTGATTCATGCTGGTCGTCAAACTACTGGAATTTATCAGGTTTTTTTTTTTTTTTTTTTTACAGTGAATTCTTATATAAAAAAACATTTATTAATTAGCAAATACTTAAAAAAATATTTAGCTTCAGTTCTGGCAAACCATAAACAGCATAGTACCTACAGTGATATATGGTGTTGACATCATCATGTCTGGAGATGCTTTTCATACTCAGAACCTGAGTGCCTTGTCAAGATCAAAGAAGAGATTAAAGTGGTACCCATTTTAGTCTGCTAAAAGAAAAAAAAACCTATAACTTAAGAGAAGCTCCACTTTTCCACATGACCACAAAATCAGAGCAATGCAGGATAAAAAAAAAAGAAGAAAAAGATGAATTTTCTACAGGGAGTCAAAGTCCAGATTTTAATTAAATTAAGAATTTATGTCTTTGTTTAAAAATTTCACTCAATAAACTTCCATCTAACCTGAAGGGTAAAACTGACTTCCAGTGTGCAAACTTTCAGGAAATTATTTCAACAAAGCTGTTATCGCAACAAAATAATGCGGGTTAAGTACTTATTCAAATAGTAGTTTTCAGGGTTTAGTTAGTTTTTTAAAAACACCAGCTGACAAATAAATCAAACCACTCACATATACAAAAGTGTATAAAAAAATGTGAAGGGCACTGGTGGCTCAGTGGTAGGTGTTTCGCCTACCATGCAGAAGGCACGGGTTCGATTCCCAGCCAGTGCCCAAACCCCCCAGCCACTGGATACAGTGCCGGTCCCAAGCCCGGATCAAATGGAAGGGTTGCGTCAGGATGGACTGGATATTCCGCTGTGGCGACCCCTTGCCGGGAGCAGCCGAAAGGCCAACAACAACATTTAAAAAAATGTGGAAAAGTTTTGTTTTATTGTGATTTATTTCAAAATGTGAAACACACTCTAGATTCATTACATGTAAGGTGAAATATTTCATGGAAAAATACAGTATTTCAAAATGTTAATATTTAATGAATATTTAATTTCAAGTTATTTAAATTACAAATTATACATTATAAATATATTTCATTTGTGGTCTAGTTCATTACACACAGCCATAACCATGGGGAAGACAGCTGACTCGTCCATAATTGTCTCTATCCAACAAAACAGATGAGCTGAAGGCTGCTATCAAACCAACCTGGTTTTCAATAATGCCTCAGCAGTGCCACAGCCTGATTTCCTTCCATATCACATCGATGGAGTAATTTGTTCTAAAGGGGTCCTGATCAAGCACTGAGTGCATCAGTGAGCATACTTTTCATAAGGACATTTCCCTACTGTAATTGCTTTTATATGTCTATGGACATATTCTAATATTTTGAGATACTGGATTTTTCGGATTTTCGAACTAAAATGAAATGAAAAAGGGCTTAAAACATTTCACTTCATATGAAATTAATGGATTACTTTGATTAAATTCTAAAATAAAAAAAAAACTTGTCCAGGATATATATTTTTTTAAAACACGCACTTGTATTCAGAGCACACACAACCTTCTAGCTTTTTTTTTTTTATCTTAAAGTTGATGGTGTGATTTCCACACAAAAAAATTGTTCATAAAACAAACATACTTTATAGATTCCTGGGTACCCTCAGACTGAAAGTAAACATTAAGTATAATTATTTCCTTAGAGACAGGCCCATATCGACAAATATGATAAAATTTAGATTTAGAGTAAACAAAAGATCGATTTAATAATTCACCAAAGGGTTTTATTGATTGTTTTACATAAAGAAACTGCTAGAACAGCTACTGTTCGCCTTCTTACAAGGAAGTTGCATGTAAACACGTTTTGGGTTTTGTTTATCAGCAAAGGAACCAACAATGAATGATCATCTGTGCTGACAAGAACAACGTGGAAAGGTTGGTGGGCTAACATACACAAATTAAATGTGAATTTAGAACAGTTCACCCATGATGTGTACATGTTTAAAATCATCAGCTTCATCAGAACTATACTTGTGCCACACGTTCTTGTTAAAATGTACTGTAAAAAACACTAGAGTGCCTCACTTTCAACTCGAGTAAACGGCGCCACGTGAACCGTTTGTGCTGGGATGATCTGTTAATAAAGCAACCGTCCACTTCCCATTTTCCCCCATTCAGCAGGAAGTAAATCAATTTTTTTTCCCTAACATTGGGAATTTGAATAAACTGTTTTGGATTATGTTGGAACAGGAAACCCTTTGTATGCTACCTCTGTTATTTATGATCAACATAGGGAGAAGCTTCTTTTCGTTTTAATGGAAGACGTCCCGCAGCTGGCCTTGAAATTGCATTGATCTTGAGAGCCACCTGCTTCCCTGACGTATTTAAAGAAACGCATATCCTGTGCACAAATCTTGCTGTTCCGCAGCGGAAAGGAGTTTACCATGATTGGAAATGTTGAGTGTGTTCCACACAACTTCCACCTGAACAGCCCTACAGATGTTAAAGCCAATCTGGGACTTCTACCAAAACATCCAAACAGAGAGACATCTCAAACTTCTTTTTATTACATCTTAAATAACAGTACATTTTAATATAGTATCTATCTTGCATCCAGCTTTCTGTGGTACACCAACAGACTGAAATTAAATACAAAAGGTGAGGAGTGAGGAGCTCTACAGTTAATGATATATTATGACAGTTAATTAATGATGAGAAAATAAGGTGGGGAATCCATTTTAATTGAACTGCAATTAATCTTTACTGGTGGCAGCACACACAAATACATCACAATTATTGTACATTATCGCAGAGAGCGAGAGAGAGAGAGAGAGAGAGAGAAAGAGAAAAAATTTTTTAAAAAAAGTCACAACTATCAAAGAAAGTGCATCTGTTTACAGTGGTAGTTTGAAAGGGGAGGGGGAAAGGGGGTCTGCCATTTCAGATGCCATTTTCTAGATACAGGAAGCCAGAACCGAGTTTCTTTGGACCCATTCCTCTTTTAACTTGAAGTTCAGCAAAAAAAACAAAAAACAAAAAAACAGATGTCCTGGTAACCGTTTACATTAGGGGGAGGGGGGGGGAATCATTACTGGAGCACAGGGACAGAGGAATTCTACAGAAAACGAGTAGGTCTCGTTCAGTTTTACACCTGGGTGCATAGCTTTGCCAGTAAAAGTAAACGATGTGTACACGGTGTGGGAGAAATGACTAGAATTAAGCTTCAGCTGTTACAAGGTCTTACCACATTTCACCATCGTAGCAGAGATCAGTAGATCAAAAAGAAACAAGCACCTGCTTAAGCATTTCTACAGCATGCGACTAGGTTACTTCATGGCAGATGAAATAAAAGGTTAAAGTTTTAAGAATTATTTTCAGACATTGATTTGTACAACATTTCATTCACAGATTATTACCTGTATTTTTCAAGCACAAAAAGGGATATCTGTTTTTAGAAACTGGATTTAAGAGGAGAGAGAGAGAGAATTAAAATAAAAAGTCTTCTGCCCTACGAGCTTAACCCCATCGATAATAGACCATCCCTGGACTGAAGAGTCACAAACGCACAAAGTAATACAAAAAGTAAAACCAGAAGAGAAGCTTTGAGGTTAGTTCAACTAATGAACCCTTGTAAAAGATAGGACTGGGTTGAAATTTCTTTTCTTATATTTGTTAAAATTCACTCTTGACGCGATTAATGGCATGTGCTTGGTTAGTTAACGCGTAAAACATTAGTCAAGTTTCTTATTGTGCAAACGAAGCTGACAAGACTGGAAAGAAAAGGAGCTAAGATATAATGCTGCATTCGCGTGCAAGTCAGATACTCGTATTTACAAGCAGCCATTTTGAGATAAATGACGCGAGTACCTCAGACTCAGAAATGGTAAAAGACTTAAAAAGATATGGCGGATTTATGGCGTTTTCTTTTCTCTTCAAGGACAAAGGACCGTTATTCACATCAAAAGTTAACTAATGCACAGATTATTACATTTTTAGAAAACTAAGGCTGTTCTTATTACCCAGTAATCTCTGACAGCTCAGCAACCCTTGAACAAGATGAAGAGTTAAAGAGTTGAAAGCTGCTTGAGTCTACAACTTTGTTGCCCAAGACTATGAATCATGACTTGACAAGTGAGCATTTTTTTCCCTCTTATGGCATCTAAAGTCACGCTCATGAAGACTACTTACACACACTCGCACACTTCCAACACACACGCGTGCGTACACGCACACACATTAGGGCAATCTAGTGCACCATTAAAAAAAAAAAGAAAAAAAAAAAAAAGAAAAAAAAAATCTTCAGGAAAGAAAAGGCTGCTATTCCTTCCATGTCTAATCTCAGCCTTTTACAAGTCTTATTTTGTCTCTAACATTCACCCACGATTTTACAGGATTAAAAGGGTTTGTTTTTTTAGACTGTAACATATCTAAAAAGAATGTTATGAAGGAAAAAAAAAAAGATCCAAGAATAACAAAGAGCCCGATAAAAGACTAAAAAGAAATAAAAGTTAAATAATTTGTACAATTACACTCCAACATTTGCTTTCTAGACACACAGTACATTAGCATGGGATGATAGTGTTTGTCAGGCTGACACAGAATGGTCTGAAAGGGAATGCACAAAGTTATTCTTTTGATACCACAGGAATTCTTCTTCTTCTTTTTTTTTTTTTTTAAGGTGGGTGATAGAACAAATTGTGCTCTTCTTTGTGTAGGAAAGGCATTGGTTTTCCTTAGAAGTTTTTTTTTTTCTTTTCTTTTCGTGGTGGTGTCTGAGTCAGTTTTGTTGTCGTTGACGATGCTGTGATATTTAACATTCTAAAGTTGGAATGGTCTTCCAGTCAACTTTGGAGTTCAAATGACATCTAAAGGAGAAACAGAGAGAAGACGAATTAATGACCAGATGCAGACAGCTTAATAACAAGGGTGCTATAATAAAACGTTACTGAATTGTTCATAATGTAACATGACTGCTTTCTGTTGGTTAGCAAAAATACATGAAACAAATACAATTAAACAATAGATATACATGTTTAATTATGGATATCCAACATCCAACAACTCCTCACTAGAACTTAAAGCAGTAAAAAAAAAAAAAAAAAAAAAAGAGGGAGAATCATTTAATTTAATTTATTCTTATTTATTTATCTTAGGCAAATGGAGTTTATATTTAGAGGAAATATGTGGCCTAAGTTCACCCAACATCCTGATATATATTTTTTTAATACTGACTAAAATAACCACTTCCTTTTTCTACCATATTTCCTGACATTTTGCCAGTTTTTTTTAGAAATCATTTGCAATCACTGCAAAAAAAATAAAAATTTAAATGACACAAAAAGGAAGTTTGAAAAACAAGATTTAATAAAATTTTAATTATTTACATTTGTAATCGTCTACATGCATCTGTGATAATCATCTTGTATGTTTATATTTAAAGGTAAAAGAATCCGTGGCTTACTGTGTCGGACATGTTGTGTTGAAAGCACCTTCTGAGATCAGTTCCAGATCTTGAGGAAGCTGTCCCAGGACCCTGTAGCAACAGCCATGCCATCATCAGTCACACCGAGACAGCTCACACGGTTGTCATGGCCAGCCAACACACCTGCAACAAAACAACACATGATGATGATGATGATGACATCATTCTAATTAGAAGGGTCTGGGTTATAAATCCTCCACTATTCCGTTGCACAAATTTGCATGGGCATGTAGTGAAGCTACGGCACTGGAATACAATAAAATCCTGTAGGATAAACAAAAACTACCCTTTAATAAAGGTGCCGATGTTGCTTGAGATGCAGGTTTGTATTTATGGCGGTGCTGTTATTCTGCACCCGTTCAAATAGTGTGAGTTCCTGTGTCTGTTTCACCTGCACGGTCGGCCTTCAGGCTGTCCCAAACGTTGCAGTTGAAGTCATCGTAACCGGCGAGCAGCAGACGGCCGCTCTTGGAGAAAGCCACTGAGGTGATGCCACAAATGATGTTGTCGTGGGAGTAAACCATCAGCTCCTGATCTGCGCGCAGGTCAAATAGCCGGCAAGTGGCATCATCGGAGCCAGTGGCAAATGCGTTGCCATTAGGGAAGAACTAGAGAGGGACAGACGGTGTATACGTTAAAAGTGAGGATTTAAATGCCCAATCACACTTAACTGTTAGCTATTTGTAAAATACAAGTGTCAAAAGTTGAGCTGCAGTGCTACTCACACAAATGGCATTAATGTCAGACTCATGGCCAGTAAAGGTCTGTCTGCACATGCCCTCGCGCACGTCCCACAGCTTGGCCGAAGCATCGCACGCTCCAGACACAAAGGTTCTCGAATCCGGAGCCAGGGACAGGCTCATTACATCTCCAGTGTGACCTGTGAAAGTGGTTGTCTGCTGACCGGTCTCTATATCCCAGAGAGCACTGCAGACACACATACATTCTTTAAATAAAGGAATGCTATACAAAGTGATGAAGTGATGTTAAAGATTTACAGCATTATGAGAATGTATATATCCAAAATGCGTTGGCGAAGATAAGTGCTCCGCTGAGCTTAAAGTTTTGCAAAGCTGCTGGAATAATCATTTACTTCAATTTAAATAAATAAATTGTGCATTATATTCAAGCATTACAGACCATCTGTTTTTTCCCCCTTTTTAACCCTGAAGGATACAACTGACCAGAACTTAACAGATAAGATACACCCATCAGTATGCATGATTTTATAAATATATAAAATGACAAAAATCTCACCAGGTGGTGTCACCAGAACTTGTGACAATCTGGTTGTCATCAAGAAAGCGGCAGCAGGACAGATATCCTGAAACCCCAGAGGAATGCAAAGTCAGGATATCTTTTAAAATAAACAATCTATTTATAGTCTATAAATAGTTATAAAACATCTGTTAACAATAACAATGGTGTAAACCATGCTTGTTTATCGATGACCTCAGATAAACACACAAAATGGTTGTTAGCCGGAGTTTTATAATTGGATTAAGGAGCTAGACTTTGCAGAGACAGCGGTCCCTCAAAAAACAAACTAAAATCGCTAAACTATGGCATTGTAGCACAGCTACTCGATGGACAGAAGTATGTACAAGTGAACATTCGTGGCCCTCCCCGAAAAAAGGCGCAAGCATGTGCATGTGTGTGTGCGTCATATCCACAACCTGTGTGTCCAGCCAGTTCACGGCTGACTCGCACGTTGCCTTCGCGAGTCTTCAGGCTGTAGATGGAGCAAATGTTATCTAGGCCTCCACAGGCCACGTAGTTCCCTGAGGGAGCGTAGGCACATGTCATCACCCAGGATGAGCGCAGTGGGATAGCATGGACCTGAAACAAACGTCCAGTTATTGTGTGTAGTAAAAGATCCAGGAAAAGGAATTAGAACAAACTTTGATACTTGTTCTTTCAATATGCTGCTACTGCTGGCCTACCTTATTTGTAGTATAACTGTCCCAAATAATGAGTTTTCCATCCTGGGATGCACTGACCAGCAGCCTACATGAGGAAAAACAGCATGACGGTCATTTTATATAGTAATGTGATCTTTACTACGTAATGCTGGGTGCACAACTTCTGTAACTTGAGAGCAGCTCATATAATTGAGCATCTCTAAAAATTCCTGCAGCATAGCCCTTACTTAAATGGTAATAACGTTTGCTTAGTCATAGCATCTACAAACAAACATCATCTTAACTCAAACATTTATGAGTGTAAAGTGATACACCATGTGTTCTAAGCATCATTATCATAAATAAAGAAGTATTTGCCAATTTTGTTTTTATAGTGAAGTTCAGATCGTGCAAGAGAAAAAAAATTAAATCAACTACCAGGGTCCAAGACACACGAAGACTCTTCATAAAAACAAAACAACAAGAGGTGCTATTTGATGGCATCAGTTGAATCAAGTAAAAGGCATATTAAGGAACATAAAATTATAATAATCCTCAAACTATAACTTAAAACCTGTATCCTGAAGTCCAACCTGTATGGACTCATGCTTGCCTACATAAAACACTAATAAAAAGAAGCAATACTCGTTGCTAAAATTGCCCACCTGGAGTCGGAGCCCCAGTGCATAGCGTAGATCTTGGCCAGATGTCCCCTCAGTGTTCGCCTTGTGCGCATCTGGATTCGCCCCACAGGGTCGATGTTGGCTGTTATCTGTGAAAGTGTAGCATCTGCGCAGGCTTTCCTCGCATCCTGACAAGCAAAAACATGAATTTTAAATCACAGCGAGGTGGAAATTAATGCACATCATGTTTTTATTTGGAGACTAGTTTTATCCAGACAAGTGACCGTCCCCCACAAAAAATGCAGTGATCTTTAATCCTGTTATAGACTTTCTCTCTCTCTCTCTCTCCTCCGCTGTGTGGCATGAGTGTACAGGAGCACACATGATAGTACAGTAGGGCTCCTAAAACTTTTATTAAATAATAAGTCTTTAGAAGCAATAGGCTCCTTATGTTTAGTCTGGAACAGTGAGAACTGGTGTTTAGTTAAATAATAAAAAAAAGGCATTGCAACAGAACATAACTTAAAATATATATTTTTTTATATAAATAAATGTGTGTAGGACATTTAAACATTTGCTATTAACTGATCGAATTAAAATAATAAATGCTCAAAACATATCCTTAGAAAGCACAGAGAGCGTTGCATTAAAGCTTTGCATTATTGCATAAATGTAACACTGTGTTTATGCAACATGTCATGTGAAACAGCAAGCAGTTTCAGTAAACACAAGACAGCCATTCAAACAGTACTGCTTAAACTATGCAAATCCTTAGTTACAATATGAAAATATTTCTCGGTAAAGTATACTTTCACGACTAACAGGAACAACCCGAGTACCCGAGTCAGCTAGGCAAATTGAGGACGCCTTCAATACACAAAAACAATTTCACTCACCATAACGATCCGTGCAATTGTAAAACGTGGCCTAATTTCACAGTGACGATTTGCACTCACGGATCACTTTAATGAGAGCAACTTGACACCCAACTTCTCATAAACTACCTAATCAGTCGATAACGTGACCGTAGTGCAGGGAGTAAAATCATGCAGATGAAGGCCGGCAGCTTCAGATTGTTTGTATTAAACATCAGAATGAGGATAAAATCTCTTATTTTTGTTGTCGTATGATTGAATGGGCTGGTTCAATCTTTAAAAAAAAAAAATTTTTTTATAACTGCTGATCTCTTGTGAATTTTCATTTACAACTACCTCAAGAATGGAGCAAATAAAAAAAACATACATTTATAATAAAAATGTTCAACATTCTCGGTTACTGGATCTGAATCACACAGAACATTTTTGGAAGAATGGGAGCCACATCATGCATGTGGAACTGAACAATCTGCATGATGCAATCGTCACCTTGGACCAAAGCTCAAAGGAAAATTTAACATCATGCTGAATCCATGTCATGAAAAAGCCAAAGCTGTTGGCTTTGAGAGCAAAAGGGAGGCCGTAGTCATTATTAAATATTCCTAATAAAAGGCTCAGGAGGTTTATATTGTCTTTAAAATGTTCTTATGTGAAAGCTTGAGCTCAATTTTTTTTTTTATTTCCTTCAGAATCAACAAAATATATCTATACATGTAATTATCTTATTACAACATATGTTGCAACAATTAAAGTTACTGCATTTTACAAGTTTTTTTTCTGCTTTCTCTCAATGCATGTTATACTTCAAAGGAAAAAGACAACATGCCATCCTTTCCTTAAGATTTAAAATGTTAGGGATTTGTGTTCATTGCAGCTTCCCTCAACAGCACTTACACATGAGTGAGTTTTTTTTTTGGTGCATGTATGATATACACCAGCCTTGTGCTCAGCTCGGAAGTTACTGTTCGTTTCTTTTGCAAAATTCGGATAACTATAATGCAACATCTCTGCACCAGTTGTGCATAAAGAACACAGCTTTTGCTTTACCTACATTTCGAGTTTGCTAATGTTATAGCCTTTCGATATTCATAAAATTTTTTTTTAAAAAGAGTCAAGATCTCAGAAAAAATCTAGACGTAAAACTACTGACTATAAATCCAATATTCAAAAACTGTGGGTATGGTGGTACCAAGACAATAGCACCTGGATCCTTTGGAGCACACCAACATTTCACAAATTGCTGTTTTTACAAGAGATTAAAAAAATAAATTAATATTTTAAACTACTACTGAAGTTCCTAGTTTAAACACTGGGTGTCGCCATTATGTAACGCAGACTCCAATCCTGTCCTCTTTCCATTCTCTAAATGCAGTCAGGTGATCAAACTCTTTGATTTAAATAAATAAAAAAAGTTAGTAACTGATTAACAAATGTCACTTTAATTTGGGAGTATTCTGCAAATTTAATGAAGGACTGTATTGTAAAGAAAGCATAAAAAAATTGATTATAATATGACTTAAGACTTTGATGTATAATGGTACCCGGCGACAGGAAACTAGCTGCCTGTGTGCTCAACAAACTCGTTTCCTGCTCTCATGTTAACTGAAATCTTTATCAGAAGTACAGTCAAGCATGCACAATGCTCCTGAACAGCATCTTACTGCTGCTTGCTGTGAGTCACTGAAACAGCACGAGTGTGTACGTGCACACAAGAGAGAAAGTGTATGTGAGGAGGTGGCTCTTACTCTGATCTGGTTTTTCAGCTGCTCAGCCTCCTGACGTAACTGATCCAGTTCACTCATTTTCTTCTTCTAAAGCTCTTCCTCGCTCCTACTGCCGGGACACACGCGGATCTGGAACACAAAGAAATTACATGCAGAGTTACAGGTGAACTGTGGGATACCGCAACACCTGACTCCTTAGCAAAATCGGTTCATGGACCAGAATCCACCATGGTATAGAAGTTTGAAAAGAATTTGAACAAAACATTTTGCATACATAACTCGCACACAGGCTTTTTCTTTTTCTTTTCGTAAAATACACAAAATACGCTGTGTTGGAAATGCTCTGTCAATAAGCCTGGATGAATTTTCATGCCATGTAAATCATTTCTGATATGATTTTAAAAATAATCTTTTTTTTTTAATAAATCATTTATCCTTGGCACATTTTAAAGTCAAGGATTATGTGCATAATAAAGAACGATGAAAAAGTTTACACAAATTATTTGTTTTCTGTTTTCAATACAAATGATTTCTGTGCTTTTACTAAAACAAAAACTACCTCCAACACCACTCAGGGAAAGTCAAACAAGTCATATCGGCTTAATCATGATAATTATAAAGCATTTACTACTTCATGATGCCCAACACAAATAAGGGTGGACAATTGAAATACTTTAGCAAGGCCGCTGGGCAAGTGATGACTGCAATGTGCTGCTCAGGCCTGTGTTCAGACTGCCTACAAAGTTAACGGACTACGCTTTAATGCACGTGATTATCATCCTCTTTACAAAGAAGTACAAGGTGTTTTGTCTAAGAGACCAGAGATTTTTCCCCTCAATTCCAGGAGCTGGGACTCAGAGCAGAGATGTACAAAGAAAGGAATTTGGCTGCTTGCAAGAAATAAAGGGTTCTTTTGCTCAGTGTTGCAGAAGTAACATATCTGCGTTTTTAAAACCCCAAAAGCCAGGTTGCACCTCAGCTACTGTATGTAATACAGTATGGGTAAGAGTTCAGAAGGCAGCATTACATCATCAATAAATAATATCACATCACAAACACATTTTACACACTTTTCCCGAATATGACTACAAGGTACGGGGCACGGTGAGCCTTTGTAATTCAGAAATAAATTCTCTTGCTAATGTTAACACGGTAACTGGTGTTTGAGAGGTTACGAGGGAGGTGTTCGAGTCAAACTGGGAATTTTCTCGCGAATTAAGACATAAAACCAATTGACATTGACCGTGGACTTCGAGCACAGCGCAGTTATGAGACAATTTGAATCAAACAAAAATTTTTAATCATCCAAACACTTTAAAGTAGATCGTGTATCCGTAAATAATGATGCCGGATGAGGTGGCTCGGAGCACACTGCAGTAGTCAAGCGAGTGGAACGTCTGATCCTTAAAAGACAACTTGTAACTAACTTGAACAAGAGACATCTGTCTGTGGGAAATGTACACACAATCATTAACCAACACCACTTGCACATTACAGGAACTTAGCTGGGAGTTATTGCCTCATTCCCCATACAGTGACAGCTTCACCGCTGCTATTCCACGTTAGGGCCATTAAAACAGCTCCTAGGAGCCAGTGCTATCAGACGTGAAGCAGACAGTCCAGTCATGGCTCTGGGGTACTGAGAAAACTTTCAACCTCATGGTATCTAAGCTCTAGTGAAACACTGAAATTAGTGCCGTAGTATAGCAGGGGATTATATAGAGAAATAGGAAGTTTTGCGCTCATTACTGTGTTGTTATTCTGCACATTCAAAGACCCTGGTTTTAAAATGAACTGTAGTTTACCACTGCAGTAAATCACCACAAATTCCTGAACTAGAGGCCTAGTGTTAAGTTGCTAGCTAAGACATATTTTAATTAAATAGGAAAGAGTTACTATAATCTCGAGGGCTGGCGTTTTCTGAAGCTACATGAATGTGAGAAGTTGTTAGCTTGGGCTAGCTAGCCAAAACAATGAGCACATCACATGTGATTACTGAAAGTCTAACTGACCGACAAATGCACATACTGATGGTGACGTAATCAAGTGTGAAAATTCCATTACGTATGAACTGCTCTCTTCAACTTAAGCAGCTTCACAACTGAGTAATAATATAAAGGAGAGGGAAAAAAATGCCCTTCCAATTGAGCAAGAGAAAAAAAAAAGGTCAACCTCTTTTGCCTCTTACATGACTGAAGTCACTGTCAGTCCCTTCCCCGATTTCTTTCACTCACTACATAAACAGATTAAAAAAAAATTACAAAACTGAATCTACCATAGTGACAGATGTAAAAAAAAAAAAAAAAAAAAAAGCTTTTAATATACAGGCCTTATTGTCAACACCGCGTAATGACTGTCAATTTTAGATTCTCTGACCAAGGAAAGGCACTTTAGTAAACAGCAGCACAGCTTGTATCTTCCACAGCATTCCGTAGCATCCTGTTTGTTACCGGTTCTCATCCTTTTAGCAAGCTCCTGATCACAATCAGCTGACTGAAGGACTGTGACGGCTACAGCAAGTGGCCTAGAGGTACGTCAGCCTGCTTCCAACGGAGTTACTACAGGAGCGCAACAGCACTACAGCCTAGTTTTGAATGGGACAAGTCTGGTGAAGGTAATTTTAAGGGCAACATGAGACGATTCAAAATTAACATAACACAATTGGAACAATAGCTCGAATAATAGGAATAATACTTTTTTATTTTGTTTATTATTCATGTAACTCCTACGATCGCAAGAGACTGGCAGGACAGGACTCTTCAATCCAAAATGAGAAGTGTGGTGTAAACCTTTTGTTAATCCTTTCAAAAAGAAAATGTCAGTCAAACATTTCATCCAACTGGTTCTCTCTTGTCGAATACATACATTCTAAAGTGCATGTTTGGGGTAATGTTGGGTGAAGTTCCTGGAAAATATTTTGGCCTTCTTAATCAGCTGTAAAGGTCAGCCTGCACTCTTCTGCTGTTTAAAACTACAAATGCAGAATATGCCTCCAGGATTGCTGATTAATCAGAAAGAAAAAATGCAGAAACACAAATATTGTTCCTGTCACTTATGTTCTATTGAATGAACAATTTCCTCAAATAGGGTTGCCAGATCACACTGATAAAATGCCACTTTGGCAGTGCTGAAAACCCATCCTCTCAAATTAAGGAAAAAAAAAAAAAAAAAACAGTAAATATTAGTACTCATGCTAAAGCTTAAATTACATACACATGGATGTCAAATTACATATTTATGGATGGAGCAACATGTGGTCTGCCTGTATTACCCAAAAGTATTCCGTGGTGGTGGGGGGTTATAGAGGTGTTCCTGCTTTTTGTGTGTGCAAATACAGCCCACATAATGGTAAGCCATAAACAAAGAGCAGACCGTCTCGTGCTAGCTTGATGAAGCAAAACATTACAACGTTTTTATATTTTTGATTGGTAGGTTATGGTGTAATCCATCATCCCAAATAATTATCCCTCCAGAATGAAATATCAAACAGAGAGAGAAAAAGAAAAAAAAAAAGAGAAAAGAAAAATTGTCTACGGTTTTAATCCAGCAAAGGCCCTAGTGGTCTGCACATGGTCTATAGATGGTATGCCACATACACACATACGTATAGACACAGACACGCACACGTGTATATGTATATATTAGTGATGTGCGGGTCGTCTGGTAACCCGCGGGTCGGGTTGGGGCGGGTAAAGAAATTGT
The DNA here is from genome assembly GCA_030014215.1 of Clariallabes teugelsi. Taxonomy (NCBI): domain Eukaryota; kingdom Metazoa; phylum Chordata; class Actinopteri; order Siluriformes; family Clariidae; genus Clariallabes; species Clariallabes teugelsi. The sequence continues at coordinate 23,515,549 of JAQMYG010000036.1, read as the reverse complement.
CACTTTATTTGCGGGGCAGGTTGGGGCGGGTCATTAAAAACAACATTAAATTAAAAATCCATGCATGTTGCGTGCAATTCCGCTGCCAGTCACAACAAAAACAAAGAAATGAAAGTGAAGATGGAAGAC
>JAQMYG010000036.1:23497908-23509779 GCA_030014215.1 Clariallabes teugelsi | reverse complement strand
CGGTATCGGCCGATACCCTGAGCCCAAGTATCGGAATCGGTATCGGGAGGGGAAAAATGGTATCGGAACATCTCTAGCTATTACTAGACATTTACTAAGCCTTTACCTGTTTGTCCACTAAAGTTGCAATAAACACCAATGCACATCTCATCTAATTTCCTCAAAAGCATTACAGCAGAAAATGATTCACTTAAGATATAAAACAGTTTTAAGTAAACAGATCAACTCTGATAAATACAAGTAATCTCTTTCCTCCTCAAAAAAGTTAAATAATTTTAGCAATTCCCTTCCCTCAGGATGCATTAATACGTAGGCTGTATAAAAAAATAGTGAGTTCCGCCTGAGAGGCCAAGAAAGCTATATTAAATGTGTATATTAATCAGGATGCATTTACACGTAAAGGAATTATGCTGTAGGTGGCAAAATTCAGAGAAACTGCACCGACAGTCAACCCGATATTAAAATTTTAACCAGACAGGCTGTCTATAATAATTTAAATGAACCGTCAAAATATTTAAAGAGACAGTGTTGGCTATTTCAAATTCAGACCTATCTAACTGCAGTGCCATTGCCTTCATGTTTAGTTTAAGACCCAGATAATGTCAGACACAATGACAGTATAAGTGGTATTTAAGCATTTTTTCACTATTACAATGATCCGACTTTAGTTTCTGCACCTTCGTAAAGTCAAAAAATTGAGACACATTTAGAAGGAATAAGAAACAGGAATCCCCATGGACCTCCCAATACGATATGCTACGATACTCAGGTGCCGATGTGATTTGTATTGCGATTCTTAAATCACGATTTTATAAACATCCTGTTTATACATTATTGTTTTTAGATTTTGTTACAATTCTAGACATACCTGCCAAATAATTCACTGGCAGCATAAACAAAAGTTGTTGTTGTTTTTTTTTAAGCGATTTAAATTTTTTTCTCTCTCGTTGCTAGGTAGGAAGAGAAAGCCGCAGCACCCATCTATCTGTGCGATCAAGAGGATAAAGAACCGATACTCTACAGTGTACTGTAGCAAGCATTTTTTAGACACGGCGTCGTGTTTTCACATCCCATCATCTCCGACGGCGAAAGGTATGATTTTACAAAAGCCCTGTTCCCTGATGTTCCTGCTGAGGGGTTTTTAAGGTTGCTGAAAGGCTGAGGTTGCTGAGGTGCTCAGCTGAAGCTCTGCCTACCTCCCAAGTTTTCCTTCATATGCTCATGCATAAGGATTTCACCCCATACAACCATCCTGTTTTTCATTTTCAGTCCTGCTATCAGTAAACTACATGACCTTTTCAACACTATTATAAAATGGGCTTTGTACTAGATGATTTTGTTAGATTGTATTTAACACATGTTCAACACTGTAGATTTTTATAAGTAGGGGGGACTATCTATAGAGCTCAGCCAGTGGGTGATACAGCAGGGGTTTAAGTAAAGCATATAAAAATATGCATTAATGCCAGAAACGTTAGATTTCCAGCAGAAGAGTATGTGTAAATGTAGAGATGATGGTGCAGACAGATTGAGGCCACAAGCAGCAGGAACTGATGTGTAAAATCAATGAGTATGCATTAGAAAGATTTTCCGTTTTAATAAGCAAAGGAAATCACTTACAAACCGGTCTACATCTCTAAGCACACCTATTTAAACTTTAGATGTGCAAATGAATGTGAAATGTACGCCTGGTCTGATATATTCTGACTTATAAATGAGGTGAAGACTCCTGAAAAGGCGATTTGTTCAGTGGTTACATAAACAATTAGGGGATTATGTTGAAAATAACGTCCCACTGATGCGAATATTTAACAATAAACAAGCCAAAGCGGTGTGAGGGCCGGTAGAGACCCCTTCTGTGGGCTAAATCGATGGCGTGCTAATATCTCGGAGAAGGGAAGCTGAGGAGAAAAAGCTCCAAACGCCATCTTGTTCGCAGCCGCTTCTTGGTCTCTAGAGCCGCCAAGCCTCTCGTTTCTCTCATTTATTCACCACTGGGGGGTTTATTCGTTCTGAAATACAGTGGATAATGAGGCGTGGAAGGAAAATGTCGTTCAAATTATGAGCATTTTCATTTATTTTAACATCTGGCTCGACAGAGAGCCGGACTGCTCCTGTTTAATACACCGACCATCACAGTCAGGTCAATTTAACAGCACCAGATTTCCTCCAAATGTAATGACTATCGGGATGAAAAGGCCGTGTCTGGTCCAACATGGTGGTCATGAGAAGTGTTCAGATAACGTTAAAGCAATCACATGGGAATCGGAAATTATACCGGTGGTTTGTATCTTAACTGTTTTCACAAGGAGGCCTTTTACCTCAAAGATCCACCCGATCCGATTAACTCGTTAAAGCAGAGAGCCGCGTTTCACACTCTTACCGCTTACACGGCTACAGCTAATCGGCTCAAACACCAATACAATGATTCAGAGACTAATGGCTGTCAGATTCAACGAAGTGGTGCATTTTTATGCACTGACCATCTATTTTAAGTGAAATCGCTATTTTAATAAAAAGTCAACCAGTAAAAGGGCGACCCTGGTGGATTTTGACCGCTAATCCGCTAACTCCGGGAACTAAGCCCGCCAGACCCAGACCGCTACACAAATACATCCAGATAATATTCATATCAATTAGTTTTGCAACTTTAACCATAAGTAAACCTAGCTTGGATGAAATAAAACATGAGGTGAATATATGCCAGCTGAGTTAGCTTTCTTAGCCAGCTACAATAACTAATTAGCTAACGTTTGCTCAGTATATATATCTATGACGTTTGCTAGCCGTCTTCCAAGCTACGACAGTATCAAGGCTAGGGAGCTAAACCTGCTTCAATTATAGGTAAGGCGAGATGTAACAGGTTAGATCATGTTTATATTCATAACACAACCTCACAACGTGGTGCACAAGTTGTGCATATTTGTTCATAAGCAATCTTCTTCAGAAGTTAAGTGATATAAAAATAAAAAAAAACACGCTAAGAGCGGTCGGCTTGGCCGTGGTTTAAAGTCAAAGGCCTGAAACCTTCGTTTCTAAAAACTGCTCGGTGTCTCTTGCGATCAAATTTATGGGCATTTGGTTTGCATAAAACGTTTAAATTAAAATGTTCAGCTTGAAGATAACCACTGTTACTGTGAAGCACATTAGGTTTGCAGTTATGTAGGCAGCGGTCGCTCATTTCCCTGCCGTTTTTGCCTGTATGTAAACTGCTCGGTTAGCTAACTGCTCACATCACCCCACCCCCGTTCACTACAAGCCAGTCATTAAGACTGCTAAAATACACCGCGCCGAATGACATTTCAGCTCCTTAGTTAACATTAAACCCAAATCAAATGACATACCTGTATTCAGTCGTAGTTGGCCGTGCTTTATATGGCATTGACCGAAAGAAAACACCGTGTTTCTGTCAAATCCACGCATCAACGAACAAGAACGAGCTAGCTCGCTAAGCTAACTAGCCTCAGTCGGAGGAGCGGCGCTTCACTAATGAGTTCAGCTTTCAAATAATTCGATGCAGAAGGCGAGGATCAAACGCGGCGTTGGGAAAACTCTCAACCAGATATCTCAAATGCGGCGTCGGTTTTTTTCTCATTTAGGTCCGTGGGACAAATTTGATTCAGAATGCGAGTCCGACGGCCGCCACTTCCCGTTGCTTTTCCTTCAAGGAACACTTTTCTCCAGTTGCACTTCTCATCCGGCCATCAGAGAACAGAGATGGGCGCGGTGACCCTGCAGTCCGACTCGGGAAACCCCGCACACTCACGTATACAGTCATACACCGACACACACGCGCGCACACATACACAAACGGTGGCACTCTCTCAAGCTATACCTTCAGTACTCAAAGAAATACTGAAATACAACCACTAGTATTGACTGAAATATTGAAAAAGCGCAGATGAATACTAATAGAAACTACTTCAATGCTGACAGAAATACTGAAACAAAACCACAGGTACTTATAACAAATAATGAAACAACCTGCAGAACTGACAAAAATACTAAAACACAACTGGCAGTGATGCTAAAACACTTAAGCACCATCAACCAAAAAAAATGTTGAAAGACTATAGCCAGTACTCATTAAACTGAAACTATACTTATTAAAAACTGAAACTAACTATAATAACAAAAGTTTTTAGTCTTTTGGCTGCTCTCGTTGAGGGGTCACCACAACGGACCATCCGACCCGCACAACAGCTTGGCACAGGTTTTTATGCCGGGTGCTTCTCCTGAAGCAACCCTCATTTTATCTGTGCTTGGGACTAGCACTACATCCAGTGACTGGGATACTAAAATGTATCTAAATACTAAAACCACACCACTGATAGAAATATTGAAATATGTCCACCAGTACTGACTAAAACAATGAAAAAGTGCCATTAGTATAGATAAAAATACTGAAACGCTACTGCAATGCTGACAGAAATATTTTTTTAAATGATAGAAATATTGAAACACTACTGCAGAACTGACAAAAATACTAAAACACAACTGGTAGTGATGCAAAAAACTGAAGCACCACCACCAATAATGATAAAAAACTGAAATACCACTGCAAGTACTGATAGGAATATTAAAACAACACAATAGAAATAGAAATACTGAAACACTACCACTAGTACCCATAGAAATACTGAAAATCTGTTGATAGACATTCTAAATCACTATGATCAATTATTAAAACACCAGCACCAGTACTGATAGAAATACTGAAACAATACATTTAGTAATGATATAAATACTGAAACAACACAACCAGTACTGACAGAAATACCAAAACACCAGCACTAGTACTTCTAGTGAATCACAGAATCACTAATCACAGAAATCTGTGATTCGTTTTTTCCAAACTTCTTTTCCTGTGTAGAATAGTGGAGGGCCTGAAGCTTATACCAAGTGCTCAGGGCACAAGGTCAGGGATACCCTAGATGGGGTGCCAACAGGCCAGATTCCAACTCCTAACCCTGAAGAGGCAAGTCAGCAGTGCCAAGCACTGAGCCATTATGCCCCAAGGACAAAGTCTGTTGTCCAGAATGCCACCCAAGACACCTTCCATAAACCTAAATTCCGTCCATATGTAAAGAAAACAATTGTACATTTGTCTTTAAGTAAAATCACATTGTCTTGTAGATTTATTGTAGATTTATCTGCTCCAATAGTGCTCCAATTGGGTGTTTTTTCTCTCTCTCTTTTTTTTTTTATTTTTTACGTAAATCTAACACTGTGCCCTAGAAACAATATAAAAATTTAAGATTCTAAATAATCTGTAGTTAAATTTTAGCTATGAGACCTATTTCTAGACATATTTAAATAATTTTAAGCTTTCAATAATTTGGTTGGAATTCCAAGCATTATTTCTAAAAAGAAGCACAGTGATAGCACAACTAACAGTTAAGTAAGGAAATGAAAACCTCAACTTCAAAATCATTTAAAAAGCATTGGAATTTATATACACTCTGGGTCCTTAAACCGCTTGGAAAATTCCAAGAAATGATGTCATGTCTTTGACATCATATCTGTGGGTGTATTCTAAGATCGACATTCTTAGTGCCTCTTTGTTTGTTATCATGGGAAAATAAATACGAAATCAGGAAAGATCTCAGAAAAAAAATGTAGACCTCTAGAAGTTTGGGAAATCCTTCGGAGCAATACCCAAATATCCAAATGCCTGAAGGTACCACGATTATCTACAAACAATAAAACGCCATGGGACCACATAGCTGTTAAACCCCTCAGGAAAGAGTCGCCCCCTGTCTCTTAGAGATGAACCTGCTTTGGTATTAAAAGTACAAATCAATCCCAGAACACCACCAACAGCAAACTTTGTGAAGACAATGGAGGAAACAGGTACAAAAGTCCCTATATACACAGTACAACAAGACTGATATAGACATAACCTGAAAGGCTGCTCAGCAAGGTTCAAGGCACTGATACAAAACAGTTAAAAAAAAAAAAAAAGTCAAACTATGGTAACAACAATCTTGCATTTTTTTGGCCATAATGGCAATTGTTGTCTGGAAGAAAAAGAGGAGTCTTGCAAGCCAAAGTACACCATCCTAACTGTGAAGCATGGAGGTGTTAGCATCATTGTGTGGTGGTGCTTTGTTCCAGGAAGAACTGGTGCACTTTACAAAAAGCATCATGTGCTTATGCTTATGTGCACCAGGACATTGGATCATTTGGGTGCTGTGGGTTGCGCAAGTGCAGAAGTCTTGTCTAACCATGCTTTCATCATTCATCCAGCCAGTCTCCATCATTTGTTATTTCTCTTGTAGGTTTTGGAAAATGTAGTTACTATGTAGCTTCTAGAACAACTTTTTGAGGAGATCCAATCTGGTTTTCGACAGGACCACAACTGCTCCTTGTCCTACCTCAACAACAGTAGCCCTTAGACCTCTGGCTTGAGGCTATTCAGACCTGGATGAAACAACATTTCCTTGTTGTTTCGACGATCAAAGACGATCATGAGCTTGATGGCTCAAAAATGGTGTAAAATAAAGCAGTGTAAATGTTTCTGTAAGCCAAACCATACAGGTATTGAGTGAATTTTGTAAATGGTGATTTTCTATATATTCACAGATGTATGTTGATAAATCACCAGTAAATTATTGGGCATGTGCGCATCACAACTGATTTGCATTGAGTAATGCCTTCAAAACTCCACAAAAGGCAAAACTTCCAGAAGAGTAAGCACAAAATGGGTACTAAACAGCCACAAAAACAGAAAGAAATTCTCAGAGTCAAAAGCAGAAGTACTCAAAGTTTCACGTTCATTTGTCATGTGCACAAAAAGTCAGTGCTATTTGTATTCAGGTACTGTACAGCTGTCCAATAGATTAAAATAAGAGTTTACATCCAAAAAGAAGGAGAAATGTAAAATTGTGGCTCATGTCTAGGAGAATAATAATAATAAGAATAATAATAAGAAGATAATACAACTTAGCATTACAACCAACGAAATGAGGAGAGAAGCCAAGAGTCCAGACTGTTGGAAAAGCAGAACTTTCTGCCCAAGCTTATGCCAGAAACCTTTGCTGTATAGACACATAATGAAGTGGCATTAGGTAATTCAATTTCGCGAACGTTGGATTATGGCAGGCACCACACTGGGGAGTAGATGACTCATTGTAGTTGAGATTGATCTCTACTCAGATCTCAGATCAATCGCTTGCTCTCTTTGCCAGTAGGAGGAAATCCAAACACGAACAAAAATTTTTTAAATACACATGAATGACACAATAAATTTCTATCAGCTGAGATTGTGCTAAGCAAACCTACAAAACCAATTTACAAGCCAGCCTTAATCCTCTGAATAAACAAGCTGGTATCTAAATAGTTATTTCTTTGAGTCCTAACTCTCCAGTAACATCCATTCTATCATTCGCACCACCTCAGCTTATAGTTGCCGCAACCTTATGCACTAAGTCACCCATTCTCACACTGTGGCATTTAATAAATTTCGATTGGTTGCTGTCTTTATTTTCTAATATTTTATATTTCATAAATGCAACTAATATGACACAGCAGGATTAAAAAAGCAGGTTTAAGAGCTTTGATGGTGTAATTATATACAAAAATTATATATAACATTAAATTACATGATTTAAAGTCAATCAATCGATGTTTACACTACTGTGTTATTTTCACACACAGGAGTGAGCAGGATACAATTTATTCTTTTTTTATTTATGGAATTTTATAAATACCATGGTCATACAACTACGAAAAAAAATCTATATGTATCTTGCTAGAGAAACACAAATTTGTATTCATATTTGGTTGCATCCCTAAGAGTGTCAGAAATAGCAACTCTGTTAGCATGGCGAGATGTAAGTGTTTTGTGTGTGTGTGTTTTTTTCCAATATGCCAGTAATACTTTCCAAGAATTTTTATTTATTGCATTTCTCAAACTATAAAAATGATTTTTGCTGCTTCCTATGGATCTAGTCTGAAATAGACCATTATGGCAAACCTTCTTTAAAACAAATAGAATGTGTGATAGAGAGAGAGACAGAGAGAGAGAGAGAGAGAGAGAGAGAGAGACACAGAGAGAGAGAGAGAGAAAGTAGCTTGCCTACTGTTTGTATCTGTATTCATATTAGTTTATCATTTGCATTATTTGCTGAATTTGAGTAATGGGCCTCTCATTTCCCAAGTTGGGCATTAACAGACTATTTTTTAAAATAAATTGTTAGAAGGAGTATTTAATATTGGATATATAGACTAGGATATATAGACAACGTAGCTGGGAGAAATGACAAGGACATTCAGGTCTCACTTAAAAAAGAGAGAGAAAGCCCAAACTCTGTTATAGTTAGCATGTTTACATTATCTGCCTAGTTCCAAAAGTTCACAGTATTGCAGATCATCACATCTGTGTTCCACTGGTTTTGTCAAATGTGAAGATATCCTGGGAATTGAATAGTCTAAAAAGAATGCACCAGCAATGCTGCCACACCACATCGGGGTACCCTGCTTTAAACCTGAGCTTGGTCTTTTTGTGTGCGCTGTGGGGTGACCTGATGATGTTAACCTGTCATCACATCCAGGGTGTACTCACTGTGCACTTCCCACCCCAGTGTTCCTAGGCTTAGGGTTCTCACTAAAGAAAGAAAGTGCTTGATTTAAATACAAACAACCATTTTAACCTTCTGAGATCTGATCCTCCTATGAAGATTATACAGAGATACTGTATATAGACAATGTAGTTGGGGGAAAATGCCATGTCTTCATATGAGGTCATTGTTTCAAGAGGTTGAAGGTATAAACTGAAAGTTATTGAATGATGAGTTAAATTTGATTTTTATGTCAAAAAAACACATTTATACATTTTGTTATAGAGGTACGTATACTGTTTTTACTATACTATATATATATATATACTTCAGGGAAAAAAAACATATACTGTATATTTTATTATACATAGTTTATATAGTTTATTTCTGTAGGATATACATTGATATATATGACAATATTATGGTAATATTATGATAATAATATGGTGATAATATGATAATAATATTATATTAATATACAAACCTGAATTTCTGAAAAGTTGGGACATTTGCTGCAGAGCTTGTGGCATTTCTGACATATTTTTTGTTGAATGATACACCAAATGTTCTCTATAGGTCAAAGATCAGGACTGCAGGCAGGCCAGTTCAGCACCCGGACTCAACTACTATGAAGCCATGCTGTTGTAACAGCTGCACTGTGTGGTTTTGCATTGTCCTGCAGAAATACACAAGCCCTTCCCTAGAACAGACGTTGTCTAAAACCTTTATATACATTTCATCATTCATAGTGCCTTCCAAAACATGCAAGCTGCCATACCGTATGCACTTATGCACCTCCATACCATCAGAGTGCTTTGTTTTAACTGAATGCTGATAACACATGCTGGAAGGTCTCAAAAAAGGCCTCTTCTGACCATAGAACACTTTTCCACTTTAAAACAGTTCATTTTAAATTAGCCTTAGCCCACAGGACAAGATGACACAACCTAACTCTAACCCTGGGCACATTTAGTAATGTCAATGACACAATCATGTCGATAAGTGATGCAGTGTCATCTGAGGGCCCGAAGACCACGGCATTCAATAACGGGCATCCATCTCTTACACACAGAGACACATTAAGACTTGAAACGAAAGTTTCCAGAGTAAATTAATAATTATATTACATTTTAGGTTGTTGCAATAGTAAGACATACATTGTTGTTTAGTCCTTCGATTACTCACGTCGAGGTGTCACCATAACGGACCATCCGATCCACACACAACTCGTCAAAAGTTTTATACTCGATGGCCTTCCTGACGCAACCATCCCATTTTATTTGGGCTAGGGACCGGCACTGCATCCAGTGGCTGGTGTTTGGGCATTGGGTGGGAATTCATCTCAGGCCAATTCATACCAGGACGTGAGTGTGTTTTTTTTATCTGACAGTAATACTTTCAAAGAATGTTTATTTGTTTTACTTCTCAAAATATTAACATGATGTGAACATAAATGTAAACCATTGGGATAATTTACAGCTCAGTTGCTTCTTAGGAAGTTAGTAAAGAGTGAGCACATTCACATTAATGATCTTTGCTTACCAGTACGAAGCTTTTTCAAAACAATTAATGTGATGAAATAATCTTTCTAATGATGGTCACAGTTGGTATGAACTGAAAATAGAAACCTAATGATTCGTTTCTCTCTTTATTTGGTATACTGTCGAGCTAACATTGGCTTGGGAGAGAGCAGCCTAAACCACCTGCTAAGACTGACATAGACAACAAGTTACTAAATCCTGAGGAGGGATGGAAAATTTCTCAGCTTTATTCCGCTAGACTAATCAAATTACCTTTAACACAAATTACCAAAGAATAATTAGAACCAAAGACCAGTACATAATAAGGATTAAACCTAATTTATCTCAAGAATTTACACTTGAAAATACTTGGGCATGTTTCCACTAATGGGGACAGTGCAGATGCTTTCTGAAGTATTTTTAGATACCATTTATGGTGTACATAAAAATCTCATGGGACAATTTAATAGCACATCGCCTACAAGTTTGTAAGACTTCAGCAGTACTTCAGCAAACACAGAAGCTATCAGTCTACAAGATAAATGGTAAGCATTGTTGTTTTTATATCTTACACAATATGCCTAAAATTTTATCTTTTTGAAGAACATTGTATATACTGGAGCTGAAATGCCTGTTATTGTGTATATTCTAATGTGTATTTTATTTGGTTTGTCCTTTTATACGTATATCTTCACTTCAGTGGATGTTTTTACACTTACCATCACCAGAGTCACTAATTTTTTTACATACCACTTACAATTTGTGTGTCCTATGTGTAATCAATAATGAAGACGATCAATCGGATATTACAGCCTTTTTACACTAAATATTCTAGTTTGAGGCAAGCAAACTGACTCCAGAGCATCTTGTGAAGACGCAAGAATTGGCGAGACTGATGAGACTGATGAGCTGAGTCAAATGGCAAAAGATGTGGATAAAGATGGTCAATATAACAATAATCTGGAGTCACTGACTCTAAGAAATTTCTCATCCTATTCTTAAATATCTACAAAGCTTTTTACCAAAACTCTTTTGAGGAAAAAAAAAAGAAGTTCTTTTTAAAGCAGGATTAAAGCTGCTTTACAGGAAACACCTTGTACCCTGAAAACCTTACAATCACAATGTAGTGCACATGAAAAAAACAACAACAACAAAAAACAAATATATATATATTATATAAGATATACATCAGACATCTCTGAGGCTTTCAATTTCAGCCAGTTCATTTCAGTGCTTTTCAAATGGAGTTTTGTAAACAGGGAAGTATAAGAGGATTATATGGGATGAGTGCTAGGAATTAGGAATTTACCACATGTGGGTGCCCGATTCACCCCAGCCTACCTTTGAATAAAGCAAATGAACGCCATCTACAGGCTATGGAAACAATTAAAACTTGGGCTGACTTGGATTGGGTTTGTTTTAATTTGTATTTTGTTGTGTAAAAAGCTTTGTTCAAATTAAAAGTAATAAGAAAATAAAAAAATACAGTGTGCGTGGAGTTTGCATGTTCCCCCTGGTTCCCCCGGATACATGCAGATTAGTTCCCAAATTGCCCACAGTGTGTGTGTGCGCCTTGTGAGGGATTGGCACCCTGTCCATGGTGTTCACATCTGGTGGTGGCACGCCTTGTTCCCAAAGTCTCCTGGGATAGGCTCCAGGCTCTCGTGACCCTGTATACAGGATAAGCGGTATAGAAGATCAAGTTCAAGTTCAAAGTTCAAGTTCAAGTTCAAAGGCTTTATTGTCATTTCAACCATATACAGTTAGTACACAGTGAAACGAAACAACGT
>JAQMYG010000036.1:23456505-23470778 GCA_030014215.1 Clariallabes teugelsi | reverse complement strand
AAAACTTGCCATTTACGAAACATTGATGGAATTTATAATTTTTTAAAAATTACGTCCTTTAGATGCTAATGGCTACCTATACGCATTTCAAAAATTCCCGTTATTCTGTGTCACCCTGTATATGGTATACACTCACCAAGAGGAGAAGCACTGTTTAGTGCTGATCACCCATTTTGAGTTCACCAGTGATCCTCCACAAAAATGCTTTCCTTTCCTGCAAGAGAGAGAGAGAGAGAGAAAGAGAGAGAGAGAGAGAGAGAGAGATTTAAAAAGACTGAGGGCAGAGAAGGTGATGAAGGACTATGCTGGACATTATGAGGAAAGAAACAAACCTGTCTCTTAGGCTGACAGTCCATGGAGAATTTCCTGGTGTGCCACCAACAATCCTCAGCCTAGTAATTTTAAAGCGGTCATCACGCTTCCCACATTCACTGAACTCTACGCCCTCTGTCCATATGTACACAAACACCACAACATACTGTACATACACAAAGGCATCCACTGGGAATGGTGCATTTAAAAAAACAATTTTACAAATACACACAACATCATAAAAATCAGAGCATCTGTGACTTACCTGGTGGCATTATGATAGGTGGATCCTCCCCTGCTGCAAAGGAAGAGAAGGAAGCGAATTAGTCAAATTCTAATGTTAAATATGCATACGATTCATTTTAGCATGTAATCCTGTTTTGATATTACTGGAATTAAGTTAAAAACTGTCCAAAACATTATTGAAACCCGGATGGAGTCATCAAATTAATGTAGGAAATGTGGTCATGCAAAAGAGAGAAATTCCAGTGTGATATGTGTGGTAAGAAAAGAAGCATATGAAGTGATGCTCCCATCATGCATAGTGTCCACTGTACAAGCCTCTGGAGGCAGTGTTATGATCTGGGGTTGCTTCAGTTGGTCAGGTCTAGGCTCAGCAACATTATCTGGCAATAAGATTAAGTCAGCTGTTGACCTGAATGTACTGAAAAATTAATGAGTCTTCCAAGGAAGACATGTGTCACCTGCCCACTGAATGTGCTACTTTTAAAAATAAAATAGGTAGCGTGGATAGACGAAAAGTCTGATGACAACGGATGACTGACAATGGTGACACTGAAGGTAGAAGAAGGATAGTGATCGCTTTGTGTCGTCTATGCTTCCCAAGCACGCAGCACAAGGATTTCTGCACATTTCTAATATTACGTATATATAATATAATAATATAACTGATATTACGTTTTCACAGTACATATACAGAGGGGCCCAAAAAAAATTATTCACACTTCAACATGAGAAATATATGCCTGTCTTCTGACGCATTAACAGATAATCTTCCGATATGATTGTTTCATACTGATATAATAACTTTTGTGTTGTATGTCAAACAAATATTGGAAGTCATTCCAACTTTATTGTGGTGACATAAAGCTTGAGGTTTGCATTAGCTCCGAGATAGCAAGCTTAGAGAGGTGAAAAACATATCTGGATCATCAAAGTTCCTATGCAAGACAGTTCTCCCCGACACAACATCTGTTATACATGAACTGTAGAATAATGCAATCATACCCTGAACTATTTGTTAATGAGGAGAATAAGTTCAGCAAGGTAGCGGCATCATGGGTAATCAGAGCTCCATCTAGCTGAACACATGTTCTGAACACTTATTCAGCTATAGTCTACCCCAACAAAAAGAAGTGCCACCTTGTGGTGTTATTTGGTATTACAGTATAGCCACATCTTGCCTGTTACAGCATGTTGGATTGTATTAAATAATAATAATAAAAAAAAGATAGGGGAAAAAAGTAGAAAAAAGAATAAGTTAGGGCACATATATGCTTCACATAGTTTAATAGGAATTGCAAATAGCAGATTTCCCCCTTTTGTTTGTCATTTTTTCAGAAAAAAAAAAATAGATAAAAGAATGGCTAGTGCACATCTGTGCTTCTTAATGAAGGTATGTGAAATTGTGTTGACCAGGTTTCCCATTAATGCATTTTTTTTTTTTTTGCCTGATGGCACAAACATATCTCATGGTGTAGTGGTGCCTGGAGAAGAATTTATACCAAACAAAAGAAAACAGACATAAAAATCCTTGTTTAACAAACAGTGACAGTAAGTAGCTAGCTGCTAGCTAGCAGCACTGATGTAGTTAGGTTATTTTCTAAATTTAGTTTGGATTTAGTTTCTCTTCATCTTTCCTGTTAAACTGGATTATTTTCCACAAGAGACCATATTTTGGTGTGTGCCACAACAAACAAACAATTAGGTGGCAGCAAACGACATTTCCCCCCTCAGTTTGGCAAAGTAAAGGCTTCCTATCCCATGCCTTTGATTGGTTATGGCAAGAACATTAAGGCACTCATCACTTCTTCCTAAATGTAACCAAAGGTCAAAAAAAAAAAAAAACACTAAAGGGCATAATCCATTGATTCTGAAAGTATTAACAATGATTTTCACACATGAAATTGCCACCATCTGCGTGACATTAAACATCAAAGCTAAAGGCATTCGGAGGAAATATTAGAACATAGTGTATCGTTTTTTTTGGCCAGGCAGTGCATTACTGTACTGTACATAACAGGCTTGGTAGTGCACTCATGAAAACCTGCTACCATCTGATCAGTTTTACTTTTACTTTTCTTATGGAACAACAAGACCATTTAATAAGTATAAAATGACCATGACACATAAGGACACAGCAATGTTAGGGTACTGGTGAATATAAATGAATAGATATTATTTCATAAGATCCTGAGCAAGTCTCTGTGATTGTGGTAATGGCACATAATCTCCATGTTCAGAGTGCAATGATTCTGGCTACCCAGAGTCCTCAGTTGCACAAGGATCTTAAGGGGTTTGGTCTAAAAATTAATAAAAATTAAATGAAAAAAAAAAAATGTGTGCAATTGCACAGGATGAAAGAAATGTACAGATAAACCTTTTATAAACCTTTCCATATTTGATTATTTGATTCTATAAAGCTGTCATAGTTATTGTTTGTATTATATTACATTCAATTTAATACTAAAAATAGTGCATTGTTCTTAAACCCAAAACATTTAAATGGGTTACTGGGTTAACAAACTAGAGATGTTAAATGGCACGTTTTCAGATGGGTGGCAGCATCTGAGACTAATCTGACTAATCTGTTCTAAAATGTGCTCATGACAGACTAAAAGACAAAGAAAAGCAAGTCGTTTTACCACACTGCTTAATTGCACAGTAATCAAATTCAGTTTTGGGGTCAGCGGTGTAGCACCAGGGTCCGTGCAGATCTCCGTCTGGGTTCCTACAGTAGTTCTCGGTCAGATTGGCCTCCGGGTGTGTCTTTGGGTTAATCCTGAATAAATATAGTAAGGATACAAATCAGATGGACAAAAGCAGAAAGAAATCATAGCTCAGTCAGTTTCAATTCGAGCAGAACTTTATACAGATCATTAGACTGTTTAGACGTAAGGCACACATTCAAAAACAGAGCCTGAAATATTTTTTTTCCTGTGCTAATTTACCTAGATATTAATAATTAAATGTTCGTGACTTGCTGGATGCTAAACTATAATCATGTGCCATCCCAAATGTTTTAGGATTAGTGTCTTTTTACTTACATTTCTACATTTCAACCTGATTCTACATGAATAAATTAGATTAAATAAATAAATAAATAATAATATAATTAGGTTAGACTAAACAAATATATTTTAATAAAATAATCTCAATATACTTAGAATATCACTGGGAGATCTTTATAATTTATACACTGTCACTTCTGTAAGAAAGGAGTATGCTTGTTTAATTTTTACTGATTTTCTCCAGAGGGCATTTATTTTGGTCCTGCTGAATAAGTGAGTTAATGGTTTGGTGTTGTTGGTCTTACTTAGTTTTATGTGGTGTATTTACACTCCAGTTCTGACAGAGGTTGCCCTTCCGTGTTTTGCGGACAGTTCCTCTGTAGTTTTTTCCATTTCCATTATAGCAATCTGGAAAAAAGAATAGATACATTATTTAAATATATATATATTTCTTTTTTATTTTTACATGTTTATTATCAATGAACAGCACTACAGTATCTCAAAATATGTTATTAAATGGCAAAACTATAAAACAACACTTCAAATGAAAAGTTAATTGCTGATAAAGTAGCTGTTTCTTGCTATTTTTAATATTATTTTTAATAATATTCTGTAAAGATCCACCAGGGGACTTTTAAACTGTTACAACACCTTCAGCCTCAATATCATCAGCGCAGCGTTTGATCTGTAGACAAAGCGCTGTCCTCATCTCAGCCCTCGATGTGAAGCACCAGGGAGCCTCAGAACCATCTGGGTTACGGCAATAGTTCTCTTCCAGTCCCCTGATACAAGACAAATAGTAAGGACACAAAAAGCTTGTACATATTTTTTCTTTCTTTCTTTCTTTACTGTTTTTTTTTTTTTAATCTAATATTTTCTCCCAATATTCTTTATACAGTATTCCAATTTCTCACACCATGATATTAATCTAAGGATTGCAAGACATGGATGCAATATCATCAAAGCTTTACTCACCCTTAGCTCTATACTTACTTGCACTCATAAGTTTGGGGGTAAAATGGGTGCTCATGGGGAGACTGTGCATCCCAGCGCTGGCACGCGATGCCTGATGTCGTCTCGTTCACTTTGCCTCTGTAATCCTCCCCACGGCCTTTGAAACAGTTTGTGGTGTAGCTGGAGCGAGAACGCCGCTTTGGAGCCTCCGCTGGAGAAGCATATTGGAAGAGAGAGAAAATGAAAGTGAAAGAGAGAGAGAGAGAGAGAGAGCATTACAGTATGTGGTGTGGGGTATAGAAATATAAAGAAAAAGAAAATAAGCATACAGAAGTGTAGAGTGTACTGAAATGCAGGGCAATCGGCAACCCAACCATCTGCTGTTTCTGTTCTGCGTTTCACACACTTTTTGGCTTTTAAAATAACCCCATCTTTGTACTAAACCCAGTACGCTGGTTAAGTTATCCTGGTCAGGGTTGCATTAGATCCAAGGTGGCATTAGTAGTGTTACTGGAGTCCATCCCAGTAACACTTTATACAGAGAAACCACCAGTACACCACCGTGCCATCTGCCAATTCACCTACCACCAGGTTTTTGAACAGTGGGAGAAGTAGAAGGAAATCCACACAAACACAAAGACATGTGAAACCTGAAACTCCAAACAGACTGTCAACAGAAAATTTAGGCTCAGGATTGAATCCAGGACCACGGAGCTGAGACGTTGCAATGCTGTCTGCTGCCATGTTTATTCTTGCATTTAAATCTAATTAATTATAGTTTGGAGTGATACAAGACATACTTTTTTTATCGCTACAATAAATATCCAGAAGATTGTTGTGAAATTGTTGTTGAATAATAGTACAAAATTGTTTAAAAAAATAATAATCATGTTTAAAAATAAATCTGTACTGAGGGGGTCTGTGTAATTGTATTTAGTTCTGTGAACATGGAAATACTGTATGTTTGGGTTTGGTTTGTGTTGAGACTTACAGCACTTGCGAATCTCACAGCTCTCTCTCTCCACCTCAGGATCAGTGGTGTAACACCAGGGCACTGGGGAGGCGTCAGGGTTCCGGCAGTAATTATCATCCAGGCTCTTATCAGGGTATCTGAAGTTCAAGATGGCTCGTTATCTTATACTATTATTGGAATATACTATCATTATTAATTATTTCATTTATAGTTTTATACTATACAGTACCAGTCGAAAGTTTGGACACAAGTTTGGGTTTATTTTCTAGATTCTAGGACAGCCTTTTTTTTTTTTTTTAACTTTGAAATAACACCTATGGCATTAGGTAATTATGCAACAACAAAAACAGTCAGCTGTTATTTTAAGATACGTAGATCAGATGTTCTGGAATAGTTCTTGAAAGAACAGTATTGTCAACTGCATTTATAAAACTCATTAAGCACCATAATGAAACTGGCTCTCATGAAGACCATCCCAGGAAAGTAAGAACAAAACTTACCTCTGCTGCAGAGAAGTTCATTTAGAGTTACCAGCCTCAAAAATCACCAGTTAACAGCAAATCAGGTTAGAGATGTTATGAAGGCTTACAGAGCGCAAGTGGCAGATACATCTACATATCGTTACACATTGTTACTGTTCAAAGGAGATTATTTCATATTTTGCACATTTAACAATATAGAAAGAAAGAAACATCAGTAAAGAACGTGGAATTTGAAGGTGTGTCCAAACATTTGACTGGTAGTGTATGTAAATGTACATGTGCAGACAGCTAATAAGAGACTTCTACTAATGAACCAAAAGTAAAAGCTGGCCAAATCTGAAACTGCACGTTAGATAAGATCAGTGTATAGAATACACACAAGTGTGTAGGGTGACGTGTAGTGCTATGTACTTTTCTGGTTGATAGATGTGTTGATGTGGAGTTTGCTGGTCCCATCTCTGGCACTCTTTTCCACTCACTGTGCGATCCACCTGCCCCCTGTAGTCCTCTCCATTACAGGTGATACACACCTCTTGGGGAGATACACATAAACACATGTGCTATACGTAAAGGGAAATGACACTCCAACAATGTAAATCTGAAAAGTACGCTCTTTTTAAATGTACTTTAAGAATTACAACATGTTTTTTCCAAATTAATGACATGACTGGGAATTGCTGACTGTACCGTCTTTACACTGGGGGACATTACAACTCTCGTATCTGCGCTCAGGGTCTGTGGTGTAGCACCAGGGTCCAATGTTGTCCCCATCCGGATTGCGGCAGTAATTTAACTCCAGGCCATTAGTGGGAGAAGGGGTGTATCTGTTTCCATAAGTATTAACTCATTAGGGAAAAGTCATAATAAATATGTTTTTTTAATTTGTTAGTTCTCTTTTTCTTACATGTGATCATGAGGAAACTTCGACCACCACTGCTGACATGTCCGCCCAGACTTGGTCTTAGATACGTCTCCCCGATAGTCCTCTCCGTTACCAATTATGCACTTCCTGACATAATCTGGGCAGCAAAGGGGCACATAAGTGGCACAGGGAAGCTGGTGATATATGACTAGCATTAAAACAGTATTTAGCACAGCTTACCTTTCATCTCATACAGGTCACAGTTGACATTTCTCTTCACCTCTGCATTGTCCGTGTTGCCCACCCAGGGCAAGTGCTTACAGATTACAGATGGCCGAAAGACATAGTTGAAAGCCCTTAAAATAAAAACAAACATTTTTGCTTAAAGTTTAACATTTCCGATAGCTCTTAGGTGAAACGAGTGTCCAATTGAATGTATTATTTATATAAAAAGTTCAAATCATATGTGAATATTCCTGCAACAAAACTACAAGTTTATCATAAGATACAGACGGAAAACTGAGGAAAAGTAGAAAAGGTTGAAACTTGCTTGCTTCTTTTCCAAGTGTCCATGGCAAAGTCATCCAATTCTCATACTTTAACAGATCTCACTTACCCACTCATCGTCTATACAGGCCTGGGGCCTATCCCAGGAGACTTAAGGCACAAGGTGGGATACACTTTGGACAGAGTGGCAATCCATCACAGACACACACGCACTCATACACACATTCACACACTACGGGCAATTTGGGAACGCCAATTAGCCGAATCCGCATATCTTTGGATTGTGGGAGGAAACCCACCATGCAAACTTCATGCAGACAGACCCAAAGCGGGAATCAAATCCTCAATCCTGGAGGTGCAAGGCGCCAGTGCTAACCACTACACCATTGTGCTGCCTTATACATCTTGCTTATAAAAAGTGTTGATACCAGGGTTTAACCAGAATGAGGAACATTCATAATATCAAATTTAGAAGACCAGAACCCCCATTTTACATTATACTGAAATTTAAAAACATAATATTTGAAATTTAAAACATTTTATCTGAAATTTTAGAAAAAAAGAAAATTGGAGTAGAAAAACAAAGGTGAATATCCTACTATAAAAAGTACATCTCTCTTAACATACTTACTTGAATATGATCACAACATTACCTCCATTACAATTATTCTCAAACTTTAAAGGCCTTACTTGATGTAGAGTATTTTACAATATATGGATCTTGTTTAAAACTGAACTGATGAGTGGAGTCTGTGCTTCCACACTTTTCATTATTGATATGTTGCTTCTTGCTGTGCATCTTCAGAGATTCTGAACAACATCTCTGATCACTGTTAGTAGCTTGGCTCTTTGTGCATATGAGTATGTTTTTTACTCAGTGGTCCATTTCAATACACTGGCACTGTACAATGTAATACACTGACAGGATGTCCAATTAAACACACATATATAAATATATTTTAAATATATATATTTTTATACGAGGAAAAAACCTGAACATATTAATTCAAAGAAGACTAGCCTGACGGTAACCAGTACCCAGCAGAGACTGGGTGGTCAGCATACTTTAGTTGCAGAGGCCACCCCTTAGTATTTTCAAAAATGATGTGTTGCACTTGGAAATTCGATCATGAAACGGTCTGGCATGAAACTGCCTTTGTGACTGGTTTGCCATGCTGGTACAATCGTGGCCCATGCTACATTCTGTGTAACTACTCGCATGCTCAACTGTGGGAGCATGAATGTAGGTTGCTTTATCTTCATGGGTTTAGTTACTTTCAGATAAGATGGGATTGTCTAATGCTTTCTGGGCTTGTAAGTAAGACCCATTTACTTATCAAGGTTCCAGCAGCAAGAAGTTGAAAAGATGGTACACTGATCTGTCACGCTATGCAGTATGTGTGCCTTCATCAAGCTGTGGCTTTAAAGTACTCTTGCATACATGGAATATTTGGTATATTTGGTAATGACCCAGCTGATTTCTTTGGTGGATGTACTCCTACATTTGGTTAGGCATTCGATCAGCTGTGTGAAGTCATAAATCTTGCCAAGGCAGCCTTAATACCAGCCTTTACCGAATTCACTGTTGTGGCTAAACTGCACTGTTACATTAAACTCTGAACTTCAGAATGCTCACTGTAAGCATTGATGGGCTTGTTGGTTACATGCAGAGAATGAAGCACAGAAGCTAGGAGTGTATTAGGGTCTGTCTCTATAGGCAGTTGTATTAAGCTGCTCTAAGCTCATGCTGTTGTCAGACCTGTCTTACCTGAGTCTTATCAGTGTGTACAATATACAGTGCTTCAAAATGTGCACAATTAGGGCTTGGATGTGTACAATCACAGAAATGAAACAGAAATAAAAAATACTACTACAAAAGCGTCTTGGAGTGCTTGTCAGTGACAATCACATGGATAAGCAGTTTGAAGAAAACTGCACTTACGCACACTTCTCGATCCACTCAGCATTTAAATTAACATGGCTGACTAACATGGAAACCATTGGCTTTTATTCAGCAGTGTTTGTAAGCCCAGTGTCTGTTTCCAGCCAAAAAATGTTAACCGCATGTCCGTTGGACAAACATCTGTTGGCAGATTAAATGCCAACAGATAGAAACATTGGAAATTAAAAAGCAAACTAGTTAAGATCCTGCTCATTTTGTATAGTCATTTATACCATGTTTTTGGCTAGAGAAAAAAAAGTTTTTGGAAGTTTTGCAGCCATACAACCCAGGTTTAGGCTCATACACTGTTCAGCTATAACATTAGAACACAGACCATTATGCTCAATATTGTGTAGGTTACATTCTCTCTGATCGGAACAGACGGGCTGGCCTTTGGTCCCTGCAGTCAAAGGGACCATGTTTATATGCGCCCCGAATTATGGTGGCACTTGTTGAAAATGAGACTTCAGAACACCCTCCTAATAAGTCTAGTTTAAATAATTCCCATGCTTTTGAAGATCAGGTTCTGGCTCTTTGGGATTAAGTCTCATTTTCACCATGCATTGCAATAATTTGGTTTGACCATGGACACTTGTGATGCATTCGCAAATTCCCCGCAAATTAATGTATTTACGTCAATGATTACCTCAGCGTGACATTCTAGTCCCAGTATTATCACCACCAAAGATCACACATTGTATGCAATAGTTGTGCAAGCAGGCACTAACACTGGGCCAAGCAGCAGGTTCCTGCTATGACAATGTAGCACAAGAACCTATTTTTTTTAACCCTCGAGAGCCTTGTATCTGCATAAGATACTCACTATACTCTCTGCTGCAACAGTGAGGTGGAAGAGGAAGGGACTGTATAACCAGCATTCCCACACCCTGCATGATGTGCATTGCTTTTGGCCTACTTGCTTGATGAAAATTACTTGATCCCAAATAATTTGGGTATTGATCATGTCCAAATCTATCAGAACCTGGTAGAACAAACAGCAATCATTTTGCCTGGAATTATAGAATTTGGGAAAATTTTAACAAATTATGGAATTATGCACCTATAAAATTCTGAGATTTATTACTCCTCCTACACAGTGCCCAAATTGCTGGGAGTGTAACGATGAACGATTACGAGGAGATGTTGTTACTGG
Source organism: Clariallabes teugelsi (assembly GCA_030014215.1). Classification (NCBI taxonomy): domain Eukaryota; kingdom Metazoa; phylum Chordata; class Actinopteri; order Siluriformes; family Clariidae; genus Clariallabes; species Clariallabes teugelsi. The sequence continues at coordinate 23,460,342 of JAQMYG010000036.1, read as the reverse complement.
TGCTCTGTAATAAAACTAGCAAAAGAATGTAAGGAAGTAGTACATACATTTCGCGCATTTCCTTAAAGAGCACTAATTATGGGAAAAATATTTTTTAGGTATTTTTAACTTTCAAATAGTTCTCAATTGTGCGTGTACAAACAAAAAAAACATAGGCGGCACAGTGTTGTGGTGGTTAGCACTGTCGCCTACAGGATCCGGGTTCGATTCCCGGCCAGGGTCGATTCCTGTCTCTGTGCCCTGTCTCTGAGTTTGGTGGGTTTCCTCTGGGTACTCCGGTTTCCTCCCACAGTCTAAAGACATGCAGATTAGGTTAACTGGCGTTCCCAAATTGCCATTAGAGTGTGTGGGTGCCCTGCCTCGTGCCCTAAGTCTCCTGGGATAGGCTCCAGGCCCTCCGCGACCCTGTATACAGGATGAAGCGGTATAGACAATGAGTTATAAACGATGCGTTAGTGAGTGTGATCTCATATAAGAAGAGCCCCTCCCCCAACTTGTTGTTCAGCTTTGCTGCGGGATATCTAATTGATATTTTAGTTGGGGCATCAACACACACACACACACACACACACACACACACTTTAATAAACGCTGAGACCTTTGTTAACTTGTTAAAGAAATGGTAAAATATGGAACCTTTAAATACTGCATACAACTTAGCAAATTGCTGAAGGCTATTTATATCAAAGGCAGATTGGCCTATTCTAAAAATACCCTCTATTTCCCAAGATTATCTGCCAGACTCCATGCCAATTGGCTGACAGTATACCAATTTCCATTCCTGGTTACCAGACAACTAAACAAAAATGGTATTTTGGAATTTCACAACCCCATGAAATAACTCTCTGTCACTCTCTGCGGAGTTAATGAACCTTTGCCAAGCTGGTTTAATTGTCTGATTTTGGCTCTAGTTTGTTTAGCTTTCTTCTTGATTTATCTGGCTAATTTGTGCCCGTTTACTGATCTCTTGAGTTCTCCTGACAGTGACACTGATAGGCAGATACAGCATTAAATTTTTTTTTAATTATTAATAACTTTTGATGTACCTAAATTGTCTTTGATGTATGGAATTGACAAAATTGCTTGCTTATACTTACTAAAATTTAACAAAATATATTAGATTTTTTTATTTAAATGTATGATTTACTTGTACTTACTATGATTTACTAGCTTTTATTCATTTATTTTCTGCATATGACCCACACTAGGCAGCTAATACAAGTGAGATCAAATGTATGATTGTTTTTCCATCACAGTACAGTGAAAACGCAGTTTGCAGGAAGTTCTAAGCTGAAGTTATGCAAGTCTGCTCGATTCCAGTAATTACCAGTTACAGGCTGAATTTGTAAAAATAAGTGTTACTTGAGAGATAGACTGAGATTGTGGAATTGTGGGATTGTGGGACCTGCAGTCGGGGCTCTCTGAGCAGCGTTTGGCACACTCCTCCAATGTGATGCCGGGAAGCATAGTAACACGATCAGCTTTCCATGGTACCAGTTCTCTTCCCTCAGAACGCTGGAAATCATTCAGCGCACTGCGGTGCACTGTTAACACACACCCACACACAAACACACACACAGAAACATAGATTTCAAAACATGTATTTCTAGAAGGCTTATTATAGCAAAAAACGATAGTAGCCAGAGACCTGCAGAATAATATGTTCTGAATAGAAATATTGTTGAATTCATCTTAATCACTGTTTCATTGTCAGGGTAAAGATCTTTGATTACCAATAATTATGAATAAATGAGTAAACAGTTAATCATTAACATGCTACATGTACTTACACAAATGAGATTATTTTAGGCTATATTTATTCATTCACTCATTCACTTATTCACTTAAGCTCAATTCCCACTTTCATGGTTGTTGCAATGAATTGCTGTGTTCTACATTCCTAGTCATTCATAGTCAATCGTAGTCAGCTGAAGCAGCGCTGTGTCACATGACGACAAGAGTTTTAAGCACCGGAAAGGTATCACTAGTAAGTGAATGTTAGAATTTTCTGTATTTTTTCTTCACAGGGTTATTGTTAATGATTTTAAGCCTGAGCATATCATACAATAGGGTACCATCCATCCAGCCATCTACCGTAGGAACCTCTGTAGTCCAATCAGAGACTGTGGAGACCAATGGTGATTACCATTGTATTTATTCCCATTTTTACGACCTCAACATTCACATGCGCATTCACACACCACAGGCAATTTGGGAATGCCTATTAGCTTAATCTACATGTCTTTAGACTGTGGGAGGAAACCGGTGTACCCGAAGGAAACCCACTGAGCACAGGGAGAACATCCAAACTCCATGCACACAGACCCTGGGGGGGGGAATCGAACCAGGACACTGGAGGTGTAAGGTGACAGTGTTAACCACTAAGCCACCATGTAACCATAATCGTGGACATATACAGTATAATGCAACCTATGTTATGCATGGCTTTACCATATCAAATTTCTTTGCTTTTACATAGCAGCACCCTATTTCACCTTAACGTTTTTTGTTGCTACGGCATAGCTAGTGACGTCAGATTGAGTCAAAGCCAATGGCAAGACACCGTAGAGATGTACAGTATAGCAAAAATCGTGAAAGTGGGAACAGGGCTTTTTCCTTTGGCGTACAGACTCATCACTGACTGGAACCAAAAGCCATATTAATTTAGATTTCCATTTATTCTTAATTTTTCCAAATAAGTTTTTTTAACTTTACGCAGGCACAGTTTACAAAAACGAACAAAAAACATCATCATGAAATTTCAGTAGTTAATAGACATCTACCAGGCATTTACCAGTAACACTCAGCATGGCGTGGTAAATGTTACTGTTTTGAACCTTGCTAGTTAAAATGAACTAAACAATTCAATCAGCTCTGGATGTGATCATTAATAGATTAATAGACCTAATCACTGAACAGAACAGTGCGCTGGGATTCCCTGTGAGAGAATGGCTGGAGATATCATCCACACAAGGGGCTTAGATACACACAACCTTTGGATTGGCAAACTTTACTTCTGTAACTGACCAGTGCCAGAGCATTAAGTAGTCCTCAGCCAACACACACACACACACACACACACACACACACACACACTTTTCAGTAAATATAAATAAGTAATATATCTTGTGATTGTTTATCCAACTCGTAACATAAACACAAGAGGGAAACTTCTTCCAGCGCTGTGTGTGTGTGTGTGTGTGTGTTCCTGCTGTCTGAGATCGACGCCACATTTACTCGTGAATTACAGAACATCATCCAAACTAGATCTCTGAAACTGAGACATAACACTGAACTGAGACTGAAAAACTGTAATACAAACTACGTACCTTGAAGTGTATCGTTGAGAAGCGACAGAATCAGGAGACCCAGAAACCCGCGCATGGTTTATTGATCGCTTTATTCCAGTCTGTACGAGCGGATCGGGGGGACTTTGGTTACTGCGAATTTATCATGTGGGTGGTGTGTGTGTGTGTGTGTGTGTGTGTGCTCGCGCGCGCGCCTGCTTGCTTGCTCGGGTGGGGGTGGAACGGGATGGATCTGGTTGTGTGTGTGTGTGTGTGTGTGTGGATGATGGAGCGTCCTGTAGACCTGACTGGACATCAAAACATCGCGTGATTCACTGGAAAAGCTTTTAGTGCAGAGCAAAAGAAACATTGTGATACAAATTAAATGTCTGATGTTGCTTTTATCTTATTTATCTCATATAAATGGATATAATAATTATTTATTATTATGTTTATTTGCATTATGGTTGTGATTAAGCACAGGGAATTTTGTGTATGTATGTGTGTATGTACGTATAGTGTATTTGTGTGTGTGTGAGTGTGTGTATAT
>JAQMYG010000036.1:23435586-23451197 GCA_030014215.1 Clariallabes teugelsi | reverse complement strand
AAACAGGATGTAATAAACTTATTTATTTGGTGGCGTAGTGGTTAGCACTATGACCTTCCACGTCCAGGGTCAAGGGTTTGATTCCTGGTTTCCATTGGGCATACTCCGGTATCCTCCGACAGTCCAAAGACATGCGCACTCACTCACTCACTCACTCATCGTCTATAACGCTTTATCCTGTGTACAGGGTCGCGGGGGGCCTGGAGCCTATGCCAGCAGACTTGGCGCACGAGGAGGGGTACACCCTGGACAGGGTACCAAGACATGGCATTTGGGAACACCAGTTAGCCTAATCTGCACTAACTCTCACATGTTTTTGGACTGTGGGAGAATACCAGAGCACCCGGAAGAAACCCACAAAGTACGAGGAGAACATGCAAACTCCACGCACACAGACCCCGAGGCGCGAAACGAACCTGAACCCTGGAGGTGCAAAGCAACAGTGCCAACCACTAAGGCACTGTGCCGCCTTCAAAGACATGCAGATTAGGCTAAATGGCGTTCCCAAATTGCCCGTTTTGTGTGTGTGTGTGTGTGTGTGTGTTTTTGCCCTGCGATGGAATCACACCCTGCCCATAGTGTACCCCGCATCGTGCCTCAAGTCTCCTGGGATTCCGCAACCCTGTTCAGGATAAGCAGTATAGAAGATGAATGAATAAATAATGTTTTTCTTAAATATTGTTTGGTTGTAGTGTCAAATAATCTTGACACTATGCCTGAAGTAACTTTTATACATGTATGAAATGCTATATTTTGTATAATTTGTATAACCCTGTGGACAAAACAAAGTAGCCATGAAGGAAACTTGCCTAAAAGTGAGTTTAAACAAATTGCCGACAGGGTTGGAGAAAACCACTGGGACAGTCACAAGCCCATCACTGTCAGGAATTATACAGTACACTGCTGGTGAGTCGAGCAAAACTGCAGAGATTTAAGTAAAGTTCGCCCTCTGTGAAAGCAACCGTCTCCACAAGCTTGAGGCTCAGAAGGTGTGTACCGTACCTGGGAACTGGTGTTGTTGTGTCAGTTGGATGGTACCCACACTAGTCTACTGTTGTAAGATGGAGACCTATTAATTGCAATTTTTTCACCTGGTCCACAGTGAGGTAAATGCAGGTTGGTTTCACATCACAAAGACTACAAACAGCATGACATTTTTTTTTTTTTGGAAAGAGGACCCAGACTGATTTTAATAGGTTTTAATCAATCAATCAATCAATTAATATTGTGAACTCTCATTATAGGAGCTACAATCTGGGGAAATGGAGCCTTTAGTATATATTGTAGAGACCCTGCAGTCGAGGTTAGAGGCGACCCACTAGCTTGCTTGGAAGCACATGACCGGTGAAGTGATCTGATATACAATAGCTAGAACTACAACCTGTGGAGAGAGTATTTAACCCTTGCTACTGAAAGAGCTGCTTTCCTAACTAGCCCAGTGTTTGAATGGGTGCTTGATTTGCTTTGGTAAAGCTTTCATCTGTGCAAGGTGTGCCTCCTTGCTCTCTTGCCCATGTTCAGTTTGATTAAATTGCACCTTATGGGTATAAACCATGACTTGTTTTTCCGGTTCCATCCCATGCTACATAACGCCTTATTTTTTTCCCTGCTTGTGTACAGGTCTCGGTGAGTCGAAGGCAGTGGAGGCTCCTGCAGTGGTGGGTGAGCCGGCCCCTGCAGAGTTTCTCAGGCAGGTGTGTGACGGCTTGAACACCGGGCCTGTAGTGGTGATCAGCCCCTCTCTTAGTGGCATGTATTCGCTGCCCTTTCTCTTCCAGCACCCAGAGCAGTTGAAAGCATATATCCCCGTAGCTCCCATCTGCACTGACAAGTTCAAGGCTGAACAGTATAAGGCTGTACAGGTCAGTGTGTGTGTGTGTGTGTGTGTGTGTGTGTGTGTGTGTGTGTGTGTGATGGGATTCAGTGCCTATATTTATCTTAAACTTGGCTTGTCCTGGCATTAGGGTCGGCACCTTTATATAAACTCCTGCTTAAGAACCGGAAAAATATTAATTAAAACTGGTTACAAGAATCATATCCCTTTTTTTTTTTTTTTTCCCCAAACTACCATTAGAGTATAATGTTTCTGACTGCAGATTGTTGTCAACAGTTTTTTCATTAATTTTTCACAGCATGCTATACACTTTTAGACAATTTATAGTCTGTGTTCTTTCGTTAGATAATGCTCATAACTGCATAAAATATTATAGATAATTTATAATACAGTTTAGAAAGCTGAGTAAAATTCACACTTGCCCAAATATGCAGCTTGATCATGCAATCCAGGATTAAATATACTAACATGCTGGAAAATTCCAGCTTGGGTTAAATGAACCAGAATGGGACTAATTGAACGTAGAGCATGGCAGAGGACAACATGTCCAGTAATTGACAGTGTTAACACTTTATAGAGTATGGGCCAGGTCAGATCGTTGACTTGCTGCAAGGGCACTGTTTATCAAAAGCCATCATACTGTACATACATGTCTGTACATAAATGTCAGCGAATTATGTCTGTTTGGAGAAGTACAAAATCAAAAGTGATATTAGGGTTGAGCAAGGAATCTCTGAAAAAGACAGATGAACACCTGTCTTAATAGCTGCCTACCTACCATCCTGATCCAATTATACAGCATCAACAGTGTCTCTCAGCAGTCCTTTGCCATGGCGACGGGCACTCAGTATTTCAGCCAATGTGGAATGCCTAGAGAAAAGCAGAAATTCATCTGTTTATGAACAGACAGACAATTCACTGTTTAAAGTGGTTCACGAACAAGGCAGAGATTAGCTCTTTGGAAAGCACTGCAGCACGTTGGACATGCTGTGTACAAATGTGTTGATAACTACAGTTGTTCTCTCTGTTTTGATGTTAGTGATGAGCACTCTCTGTCCAATACCTATTAAACACACCATGAAATGACAGGGTTAACCACAGGGCAGGACCTAACATACTGACGTGTTTGTAAAAAGGTTGCCACGCTCTTGCATGCGATGCTGATGTGCCAGGCTTATGCAGGTAGGTTTCCTTGCTGTATAAAACAATAGGAATGCCTTACCGAATAAACTAGTCATAACCATACATTTTCCATACATGGCAGAAAGTCTCCTTCATCTTCCAAAGGTATTGCTGCTATACTATATCAGTACAGCTCTAAATGATAAAAGCGTGTTCACATATGTCATGAGAACTCACAGGACTGGGACTAAACAGTTGTCTCCATAGGAAAACCACATGTTAGAGAGAATAATCAGGGAAAAAAAACACTTAAATTTGCTATGGAGAATAAAGGGTTCTCTTTATTTTTTGGAGCAATGTAAAGCATCATGTGGTCTACTGAGTTCAGATTGACCCTATTTTAGATCAATGGGAGCTTGGGAAGTGCATTAGATGATGCTTCCTTATTGCTTAGTGGCCACTGTACATGCCTCTGGAGGCAGTGTTATGATGTGGGGTTGCTTTGGTTGGTCAGGTGCAGGCTCAGTAAAATCTTCCAGGATTCAAAGTGTAAAAGTGAGGGTCTTGAGGAACCATGTTTACACATGAAGTGACCACCACACTCTGTACCATAATTAAAGTTAAAGGGGGTCAGTGAAATCTGCAACTTGTGCGCCTATGTACAACTTTTTTTTTTTGGCTGGGAAGTTTATATTGGGCAATTCGAGGTGTGGTACCGTGATGCTATGCTTGTGTATTCATTCATTTATTCATTCATTCATTCATTTACATTCAGTATTTTCAGGCTTGTTGTATTGTATTTTGGGAAAATTAAAACAACAAAGCTTATTAAAAATATCCCTGGCAAGTAGGGCGGCAGTGGTGCTGTGGTTAGCATTGTCGCATTGCACCTCCAGGGTCCGGATTCGATTCCTGGCCAGGCTCGATTCCCGTCTCTGTGTGCGTGGAGTTTGCATCTTCTCCCTGTGCCTGGTGGGTTTCCTCCGGTTATTCCGGTTTCCTCCCCAGTCCAAAGATATGCAGGTTAGGCTAATTGGTGTTCCCAAATTGCCCAGAATGTGTGTGTGTGTGTGTATGTATGTGTGCCCTGCGATGGATTGGCACCCTGTCCAGGGTGTACCCTGCCTCGTGCCCTAAGCCTCCTGGGATAGGCTCCAGGTCCCTGCGACCCTGAATACAGGATAAAGCGGTATAGAAGACGAGTGAGTGAGTGATCCCTGGCAAGTATTACAAAAAACTAAAGGAGGAGGGCTGGCCAGAATTCCTTTGGTAGATGGTGGAAATGGAAGGATGGAATTACAAAAACTTGTTCTTTCCACAACTTTAGTATCAGCTCTTGAGCCATTTAAAAACAAATAGTATTTACACTTATTTAGAATAATATTAACACTTCAATGATTCTCCTCTTTAATAAATGATGGTATTGGAATTATTTAAGATTGTTGTCTGTTAGAACCCTGATGATGCCATTGATCTATAGCTTCCACTAGTTCTGAAAGAAACCATTCTGGTGAAAGGAAGTGGAAAAGTAGATTACACATAGAACTGTGGTTCTCATAGTGGAGTGAAACTCCTGCATTTTCATGGTTGCCAAAAAAAAAAAAAAAAAAAACTCCAAATCCAAAAAATCTAAGTAACTATTGATTTCTCTACATTTACTACTGTGATTAAATGTACAGAAGCTCCTAAATGTTCAACATCCTTTTGCTAACTTAATGTACTTTCAGTTGAAGCTCTGCAACTTTAGACATCATGCCTAATTAATTCCTGAGAATAAAATAACAAGTGCTTAATAAGATAACTCATGCTTTCAAGTTGCATAAGTAATTACCCCATTAGGTAATGTAAGACTCGTAGCTCATTATGCTACTTAATTAAATGAAATTAGATTAAATAACAACAGTTATTGTATCTAGAATTAAAAAATGGCTCCGTTTTGTATATAGTCACATCACCGTAAGAAATTTAGCATGTTTTTGGCAGAATCATTACACGTTTAACAGATTTGTTATAATAAATGTATTTCTGAGGTGTAAATGGTCCTGCATGAGATTTGTCCCTTTCTTCACAGGTCCCAACTCTAATCGTGTATGGAGATCAGGACACTCAGTTAGGTCAATTGTCACTAAACAACCTGAAGAATCTGCCCAATCACAAGGTGGTGGTCATGCAGGGGGCCGGGCATCCCTGTTACCTTGACGACCCAGTGACTTGGCATAAAGCTGTCCTCGAGTTTTTGCACACACTGTTGTAATGTGAACACAACTAGCCATATATGGGGTGATTATTACTCAGTGATTACATTTGATTTCTACTAATAATCAAAAGATACGTATAGTTTCATTCCAATTTAGATTAGCTACTTTAGACTAGCTGCCTAAAGAGAGGGCAAAATCCCTTGCTGATGCGAACACACAGACTTTCATAACAATTTAACTAATTGGCTGAGTGAGAAAAAAACTGGGCATCCTTCCACCACAGCGAGGGAAATTATGGCTGTAGCATTGTTTCCTTGAACCTCTCAACAGGAGCTCTGCATTTTAATATGATTTTTTATGCACACAATATTTGATTGCTTCGCTAAAGATTTAAATATTATTGTAAATTCTGTGTCACCGAACACAGGCGTTATTTTCCATGTTACTGTTTTATTTTTTTGCTACTTTATCAAAAACTCCAATTTTAATGTGCAGATTGTATTTCAGTCAGAAAATCCTTGTTTGGTTATGGTTAACCACCATAAACAAGCCATTACACAACTTTGGCACAAAAGTGTGCAACACTTGTCACACTGTTAATAAACATACAGGGGTTACTATCACTAAAAAAGTGCTTTTGGTGTCCTCATCAGTCACCCAGTTATCATGAACATATTGCAAAATAAATAAATCCTAAGGTTTTATTATAAATGGGAAAATTATTTAGAAACATTTCAATACAATTATAACTCTCTTGAAATGTTTTCCTCATTATATACTGTACCTAATTTTACACCATCTTTGAATGGATGTATGTGATTTTGTCATGTTCCACATGCTGCTCCGCTAACTTCAGGGCATACACTAAGTGGTTAAATGACACACAAATAAAATACTTTTCATATGTTCTTATTGTTCAGTACAAATCCTTTCATAAAACCAGTCATTTTGATTTGTTATTTTCCCATTTTCATTATGATTATAATAATGATAATCACCAGCACTGTGTCTTTCTTCAAGGGTTAAACAACTACTATAAGTATGTTAAGTATTGACACTTACATTTCCTAATTTTCATCATATTGTGTTTGTAGTGTGATGTCAAGCTTAACATGTCCACCCTGTTATAGCGAAATATAAAAAAAACATATAAACTTTTCAGAAATACAAAATATATGTGATGAGCAGTACACAGTCACCTTCAACAGTGCATCATTTTCTAATTGAAAGTTCACCATGTGCTCATTAAGTGCTAACTTCAGCCAAAAAAACAAAAAAAAAAAATGTTCACCCAGTCATTATCCTTCCATAACAGTGTGGACCTTTGCACATTGATTGATTTCATTATTGACAACAGACTAATATTAACTAAAATATACTGTTGAAAAGAAGAAAATATATCTTTCTGAAAATGTACATTTTACAATCACTATTAAAATATATATGTACGCTACTTTGAATTTGCTTATGACAGGATGGACATATGCTGGGATTTGCTCATGAATTGTCTGCATGTAATTTATTTCTTAAAAGTACTGGAGCTTCACTAACATGCATATCTAACAACATGGGTCTACTTAATATGAAGTTAAATGGAAATCTCAGTTTTTTTTAATCGTGAAGTCTGCAAGACACTTGCAGACCTCACGAATAAATGATGTTGATCTACAGCCGAGATTGTCAGATTTTAGTCAATATTTAAATTCATCAAATTAATATCAGCACCAATCGTTAATGTGAGAGAATGTAATTTAAATGATATTGATTAATACTGTAGAGCACTAACACTGATTGTGCATGTAATAAAATAAACACAACACACAGGTCTGAAGTGAAAAATATGAACATTATTTAATAACTGATTCTCTGTAATAAACAATTTTGAAAATATTTTACAAGGAGTCACAGACACAATATTTTACAAATGTTTCCCTTATTGTTTTTTTTTTTCTTCTGTACAAAAGAATGGAGCAACATAGACTAGTGTCCAAAGAGCCAGTGGTGTTAGCTCCGCCCACACACACACATACACGCTCACACACGCACAATCCAACAACTAAAGATACTCCCACTGTGATGGCAGACCTCAAACTCATGATTATCAGCTGTACTGTGTTCCTATATTTTAATTATTTTTTAAAACCTTACTTAATGTTAAATTCAGTTTCACCTTTGACGGATTACTTTTCTTTTTTCTTTATTTACTTGTTTTTTTTCACACATTTGTCACAGAGCACCAGACTAAGGACTACAGAGTCACATACACACGCGGCTCTCCCACTGAAGCACACCTAACTCTGCTGTTCTTAAAGAAGAGGAAAGGCTGAGGGAGCAGCCTTGTTTAAAAAAAAAAAAAAAAAAACCTACCCATTAGGGGTGGATCATGGGACAGACGCATCCCCTCCAAACTACCTCTTCCTTTTATCTTTTTTTTTTTTTTTTAAAACACCTTTTTTGGCAAAAAAAAATAAATTTAAACCACTGAACAACACAAACCACTGTTCCAGTGTATGTGGAATAGTGACACAGACACACACTCACAGTTTAATTTTAGTGTCTAGCCAAAATATTTTAGCATCTCTTAGGCAGCTTTGATTTTTTTTTTTATATTAGGACGTTTCATCATCTTTTTTTTGTAAAACGAATCAAGAGGCAAAGGTTAGATGTGATTCACAACAGGACAAAGCATAAGGCATTAACTTTTCTAGACTTATCAGATTATCGCATATTGACACATTTTCCTGTGCATGTCTTCATGTATGTAAAAGGAAGTGTTTAGTGAAAAGAGCGAGAGACGCTAATAATCTAATAATGATTTGTGTCTCGATGAATACACAAATTCATCAAAAGTTATGGCATGTCTTTATGCTTATTGATAACGTATGGACTAATAACTGACCTTTACACCAAATGGCTGTTTGGTGCTTTAATTGATTTGCACTGATGATGATGGAAGGCTGATATTTAAAAGATTAAAAAAAAAAAAAGTTGCTGCTGTTTATGTAACAGTCAATTACATCGCTGATTGCACTCGGTGAATGTAGTCACAGGTGGGGTAGTTTATGTACGCTTTTACTCAAGCACACACTTTTTTCAGCTATGTGAAGCAAGGCAGAAAGATGGATAAACAGCATGGTTGGACCAAAACAAACAAACAAAAAAAGCCAAATGTACAAGACAAAGCTTTGTGAACTGACCTGAAGACAGACACATGCGGAAAATGAGACTCCTTTTTTTCCCCTTTCACAATACACCATTGACGTTTTAATAATTAAATCAGTTTTTTCATTCCGACACCTGTTCAAACACATCATAACTTGCTGCGTTGTAAGCAGACGACACATACACGGGTCCGGACACACGCATACACATATGCAAAGAGCTTAATGATCTCTGACCAGAGGATGCTGGCAATGAAGTGTCACCAATTCTGCCACCCTACAGACAGTCTACTGAATATTCATGGCTGGGGAGGGGAAAAAAAATACTAAATCCTAAACAGTCAGTTAAAGAGTGGAGTCCACAGTGTATTAAACAGTGATCAGATTTGTTAGTGTTCGCTATAATAATATCAGCTGCTCCTCTGGAAAAGTTTAAAGAAATGGAAAACCAGACCATGATGTAGATCGAGTTTTTTTTTTTTTATGTTTCTTGTACTGACACATACAAATTGTTATTCGATATATATGTTCGATTTAAAGATTTTGAAAGGCTTGGGTGAACATGAAATGCCTGCACTGACGGAAGATCCTCGGCATGACAGCAGAGTCACTTCCGGTTTAATCTGAAAGCTATGGCAATTAATATACTAATAATAAAAGAAATGCAAAGGCGGTGCGAGGCGAACAACATGCTGGAGCTGTACAGTCATGAGGGCCAGGATGAAAAGATTCCTTAAATTTATTATTATTTTTTTTAAAGTGAAGCATCTACTCTGTAATGATACAGCAGTGCATCAAGGCACAACAGAGAAAGTGAAAGAGAGGAAAAAGAATAATATTGGAGGAGATGAGCCCTCATCAGGATTTACTAGATTCTGATTAAATAAAAAAAAAAAAAAGGATGTCTAAGTCTCCATTATAAGCTTCATAATTATGAATTGAATTGAAATGATTAGACTAACCTTGAAAAGCATTTCTTTTTTATTTTGAATATTCACTAACAGATTGTTAGCCAGGTTAATCAGTCTACTGCAATATCGACTGTTGTAAAACCCGTGGTGTAAAACGTCTACCCTGTAAACACACAACTACACAGAATGCACACTGATGATGGCAGAGTTCAAGCTGCGATTCCACTTCGTTTCTAAATACTGGATATTTAACGACGGCACTGAATGTCATGTTCCACATTTGATTAAACCCGGTTCTTAGTTCCAGCGTGTAATGCTGATCAGACAAACACAATGATATCCTTACTGAAGCCCTTATGACTAATAAAATAACAGCAAAAAAACCCCAAAAAAAAGAAAATGAGATGAACTGAAATTCAGGCCTGATCTCTAACACGAGGCCTTGCATTCTTCCTTCCTGCAAGTCCCCCTACTTTTCCCCCTATTTTTTTTCTCCTCCTCCTAATTTGGCTAGAAAAATAAGACCACACCACAAGTCTATCTCATTTTGGCAAGAATTAGATCTAGTGCATATATAAACAAATGAATAAAAAAAATAAATCATTTTCCGCCCGGGTTAAATCCTAACACATGGAGGTATGCTTTAAATACTCACAGGTTTTTACTGTCGTTTTTTGTTAACTTGAATTTAAAGTTCCATATTCTTCTTACCAATTGCTAGAAAATGGCAGAATGTTCTGTATCCCCGTGTCAGATTAGGCAATTCGAGTCAAAGGATGAAGAGGAGACTGAGGAGCATGGCTTAAACGTTAAAGAAGAGCGTCTGATAAAATGCATTTCCTACACAAACATCTGTAAAGGCAGGCAGCACCGCACGGGGACGGGGACGGAGGTTCCATTCTCTTTGACGCTACCTCTGTTTCATTAGTTGGTTCTAGGTGGATGTCGTTCTCCTGCCGTGGCCTTTATAATGCTTAAATGATTGCGTTTCAACATTTTGATTTCTTCAGCTGCTTCCCCACTTAAGGGAACGTCGGGCTCCTCCTGGAAAAGCCGCTGATTGACAAGTTCTGCGCTGGTCACTAAAGCAGCAACCTGTGAAGCAAAGTGGATGATGCAGTATGCAGGGCTTCCGTATGGGGGGCAACAGGAAGTCCCTTTAATAACTATGACTAGAGCGAGGGAAGGAAAAGGAGAAATAGAGAATTAGGGCGAAGAGAGGGAGAGAGGCAGTGGAGGGAGTTAAAGAGAAAAAGGCAAAACATGAGGGCAGGCCATTAGAGAGAAGGCGAGCAGCTGGAGGAGGAGTAAAGTGAGGATGGACGGGCGGAAAGAGTGTCCTCGCCCACAGTCCGTGGTGTTCTCCTGCGAAAGAGTCAAAGCAAACAGCATTAAGAGATACTATTTAGATTCTTGTTATATTACATGTAAGTGTATAATAATTGAATAAATACTCATTATTTACATATTTTTTTACTAATGTAATGAATAAATGTACAGTATTTCTGTAATTCAGAAACTCCACACGATGTATGTGTGTGATTGTATGTGTGAGCATGTATACGTACTGCAACATTGTAATCGAAACAAGTAGAGGGCCCTTTTCTATACCGAGGTGTTGGCACGTCCAGACATGGGTCTTCTTGTTTTACTGAAGAATGTATTAAGGAAGTTCTTACAATGACATTTTCATATGTTTTAAAGGTGACCTATTATGTTAAATTCACTGTTTCCAGTATGTGTGTGTACAAATAAAAAATGTGTGGGAAAAAGAACCATTCCTACATTGGCTAGGGTTTAAACAAGCAAATAAGATTTTCTCCTGTTGTGACCTCATATAAGAATAGCCCCTCCCCTGGTTTGTTACTCAGCTCTGCTGTTCTCTGGTGAGGGTGGGTCTTTAGAGAAGATCATTAACATATGCACTGAAATAATGCTGGAGCATATAGATACATATTTTGAGGGAACTCTGAACTCTATATTAACTTCTTAAATAAATAGTAAAATATGGGACCTTTGAGAAGATTTACGTTTTATTACTATACCTGAAAAAAAAAAATCTGCACACTTACAATTACTGTATATAAACTTAAAAACAAATGTCAGTGTTGAGAAATCCATCGAAACTATTTTTTTTATTTTATAGTGCTTTAAACAGTGGTCATTGTCACAAAGCAGCTTTACAGTATTAAAAAAGTATGGACATAAATTAGAAAATGTACAGAAAAAAGTATAACTATCAGTTTGTCCCAGATGAGCTCCAGATGTGGTTCTTGCACATTAGATGAATACTAAAATCACCTCAGGTGTTAATGAGTGTGTGTATGCGTGATTTCCTGAGATGTACTGGTGTCCTATCCAAGATGTATTCCCATAGTATTAGTGTCCATAATTAATCTCTGGATCCACCACCAAGCAGTTTCTGAAGATGAAGAACCAGATTGTTGGTACACATGACAGAAGTGCCGCTTCATCACCTGGATCTCAATTTAAGTGTTGAACAAACGCAAACCTTTTACCAAATGTTACTTGTGGAAGGATACATTCTTTCTCACCCTGAGACAGCTTCTCTATGTCACAGGTGTTGCAGGGCAGCTTCTCAGCCACCACAAATAACAAGTTGGTGTTGTTTAACCTCTTGGCATGGATCAGCCTGTGGAGTATAAGCGTTTTAGATATCTGATAACCGTAAGACCTTCTTCATTCTACCACGTCTAAAACACGTCAGATTAGCTACATGAATATGCAACTCTTTTAGGTCGACTCATTTGTAATACTGAACTCATTTTATTGCATTTTATCTTCATCCCCATCACCAGTATGCAAATATTACATACACTCACTTTATTAGGAACTTCATCTGTACATTCACTCAGCCGGCCATGTGCAGAGGTGGAAGGTAACTAAGTACATTTACTTCGTTACTGTGATTATGTACAGTTTTCACATATCTGCACTTTACTTGAATTTTTTATTAGTGAATACTTTTTACGTTTACTCCATCTACATATTATAACAAACATCTGTACTTTCTACTTCACTACATTTCAGCATGGCTTTGTGTTAGATAACATCAGCTGTGTATAGTACTTGAAGCAGTAATATCGCTAACTATCATGAGATTATTTTACTCTGACTTAAAGGCTACTGTGAGCTAATACAAGCGCTGTCATTTTGAAACTTGTGTGAATTTGAAAGTGAGTACTTTTGTACTTTTACTCAAGTAGAATTGTAAATGGAGAACTCCTTTTACTCAAGTGATATTTTACCCTATTTTATATCTACCTTTACTCTAGTAAAGGATTGGTGTACTTTGCCTGCCTCTAGTCATGTGGCAGCAGTACAGTGCATAAATATTTTGCAAACAAAACACCTTTACAGCATCTAAAGTATGACGCCAAAAAAGGTACAATGTGTCTATGGACCGAAACGCCTTGTAGATAATTAAACATAGTTAAAACTTTGTGATGGATAGGCTACAACAGCAGACCACATCAGATGCTAGTTCTCTCAGTACAGTAACTAGTGGTTTGAAACCTTCATTTTAAAGTCACAAATAAAGCACAAACAAAACAGATGACAGAAACGTCATCTGACCTGGAGCAGTTCTCACAGTCTTGCACTATGCTGAAGGCACTGCTGATGTTCCCAAAGTAGAACTGCTTCTGTATTGTGACGCAGCTAGTCTCTCTGGAGTCCATGGTCTCTCCTGCATAAACATCATCTACACACACACACACACACATACGCATGCACACATATTTAGATATCGATCAAGGTCCACAGCAACACTAGGAAAAATAGCTGTTAAACAGCAGCAAGATATCTATTGTATAATACATTACAATGTTTCTCCCTGTGCTTGGTTGGTTTCCTCCGAGTACTCCAGTTTCCTCCTGCAGTCCAAAGTTAAGCAAGCTAGGCTACAGTAACTTGCATGGCCAAATTACTCGTATTGTGTGGATGCGCATGTGAATGGTGACTGGAGGTCCCACCACAGTTGTAAAATGGGAATAAATACAATAATAATCACCACTGGCCTCCACGGTCCCTAGTTGGACTGCAGAGGTTCCTAGATGGATGGACTGATCACAATGTGATACAGTAGATATGTGGACTTTTCTTCAGTCACATTCTTTCAGAGGTGCAAGGTAAGTAAGTACATTTACTTTTGTACCAAACTCAAGAACTAGGGATGGGAATCACCAGGGACCCCCTGATGAGATATAATCGTGATACCTTGGTGCCAATTCGATCTGTTTGGCGATTTTATAAATATCCCACTTCAAAAACAAGCCTTCAAAATGAATACAAAAATGAATTTGAAGTGTGGCAATAAATGAGCTGCCACACAAAAGAACTGTTATACATCACTGAAAATATTTTTTCCCATCTCTATTCTCTACAGTGCGGCAAAAAAGTATTTAGTCAGCCACCAATTGTGCAAATTCTCCCACTTAAAAAGATGAGAGAGGCCTGTAATTTTCATCATAGGTTTCACCGGGCGGTGTGTTGGGATCACATATTTCATATATCTGTACTAGAGTAGTTTTACAGTATTAGTGAATATTTTTACTCCACCACATCCTACAGCAAATATCTGTACTTTCTACTTGATTGCATTTTTGCAGGACGTTGCGTTAACCACAGTGGTGTGTAGGGCTTGAAGCCACCTGCTTATTATTATTCCTAACTGCATGCTTTGCTTTTCTTCTGTAAAAGGCTTAATCATGTAGCAAGTGTTTGAAATCAGAAGTGGTGGCGGTTGCAGACAGCAACGAAAACAGCACGATCCCCAGTTTGGAATGAGAGAGAGAAAGAGAGACTTTGACTATGACTTAAAGGCTACTGTGAGCTAGTACGAGTTCAGAACATTTGATACTTAAATAAATACTTTAAAAATAGTTAAAAAAATAAATATTTTGTCAAACACAGATCATTTTATTTCCTGTATTTGTTCAATGTAAGGTGTGCAGCTCAACAACAAACTGTCTCGTTTATGCTGAAATGTCCCCAAATGTCCAACCAAGAAAAACAGGAAATAGCAAAACACTTATATCAGACGATTTGTTTTCATTAAAAAATTTTTATTTTTTTTTAAAAACTCTTCTTCCACCAGACTTATGCTAGGCCACAGTTGTAAGTTGTAACTGTAACACAGTTGAAACCTGTTCTTAATCTGTCTTGCCTGGTTAAATAAAGGTAAATAAAAAAATAAAAATAAATGCAGCATGGCTGAGGATTCAGCCACAAGAGCATTAGTGAGGTCAGGCACTAGTTAGGTACAGGCACAGGTTAGGTGTGGAGGCCTGGGGTTCAGTTGGCATACCTGTACCCTAGTATTCAGCAGGGTTCAGTTCTTCTACTCCAGCCTTGGCAATGTGTTCATGGAGCTCATGGGGTAGAACGTGTTTGGGCTTCTTTGTTCCGGTGAAGGCAAATTATAATCTTATACAATGTGTATCCAACTTCATAGTAGGAATTTGGGATTCCTCACACTATGGATGTGATGGTCAGGTGTTCACAAACTCTGACAAATCGTACTAGTACTAGGTTAACGCCTGTAATGTGCTTTTTCTCACATCATTGTGACAATATTCATTATACATACCTGTAACGAACCAGCTATGGTAGGCAAAACCATAAAGGAGCTGCTGAAACAGAGACCTACAGGAAAAAGAAAGCAAAGTAAGCCTCTTTTAAATCCCTAATTGCAAGCACTAATAACAACCAAGGATTTTTATTTATTTATTTATTTCAAAAATGAAATCTGGTCTCAGTTCTTAGAGTATTTAAGGAAGGGAACATAATGAATACTTCTCACACCACATGCCTTCTCATGCTCTCTCTATCTTCCACTTTTGCTTTCTGCCCCTCCTTTTTTAAATATATTTTTAATAATTATTCAAACACACAGACATTCATAACACACTGCTTACCACCAATCCACCATGCCGCCTTTTATGAATATATATATATATATTTTTAAGTTTTATAGTTTGTAGGTTGTACTATGTTTGAAATATATTGGTAAACTGATTACAACTTGTATTATAAAACAGAAAGCAAAATAAACCCCTCCTGTAAATGAACACAGCTAAGATAATAAATATAAAAACCTTTATCAATTGTTTTCTTTGTAAGTATGTATGCTTGCAGTATGCAGTATGTACTGTATAAAAGTCTTAGGGCATTAATTAGACACAGTGCTGACACTATAGATCAATGTGACACGGCGGACACATCCTGACTCTGGATAATCGATGGACACTAACCAACACCCAGTAAGATGCTAAAATCATTATTGTCGATTCCTGTTAGTAAAGAAACATAGATGCTGATGTATAACAGGGCTTGGCTCACTTAGATTAAACCTACATATATA
>JAQMYG010000036.1:23421788-23435486 GCA_030014215.1 Clariallabes teugelsi | reverse complement strand
TTATTTTTTATTTTTTTTTTTTAATTAAAAAAAAAATTTATTTTTTATTATTTATTTATTTATTTATTTTTTGTTTCATACCATGCAGCTGCTGAAGTCCACCAGGCAACGTTTACCAGGTCTGCAATGGTGGGCTACGAGACAAGAAAGCAGTTTAAGACTAAAGCCTTACAGTTCTTAAGGAACATTATGTCATTAATTCGTTGTCTCAAAAAAATTACCACAAATACTCCTCTAGGTGCGGCTCCAGTATTACTGTTAGGCACAGGGCCGCACACGGACTGGTAATCATAAGACTCCTTGGAGATGTAGAAGGAGTTGTTGTAGAGGACATGCATCAGAGCTGGGTCCACCTCACTGAAGAACATGCCGATCTACAAGAAGAAAAGAATGCAGAGCTTTAAGGCCATTGATAATATTCCTTGGATGTTTCATACATGCATGTGATCAAAATAGCTTCCTTCTGACCTTGTTCCAGTCTTGATTCTGATTGGACATGATGAGGAAGCCACCGTCATCGATCAGGTAACACAGCAAGTCCTGCATAAGTATGGCAAGTGTCAGTAAAAGATTACTGCATGATCTAACTCTACAATATACTGGATAAATAAATGTCATTATACACTGCCTGATCAAAAAAGTCAATAAGATTTAAATAAGCAAAGGTAAGAGCCTTTCATTGAAGAATTATTGAAGGGATTAATATGTTTCAACTGGCAACAAGTTATTTAACCCTAACTGATGCAGTGAGTAGCTTCTCATTTCTTAAACAACCATGTAAGAAAACATATCCTGTGGTCGTAGCAAATTATTGGCCTGAAACTACTAAAACACCCTGAAAACCTGGAAGGATAGTGGTGAATCATTATCTTTAAGGAAGAAACCTTTTAGAAAAAGATCCTGAATAAGCATGATGGGAGATTACTTATATGCTTAGTGAAATCAAAACACAAATCTCAAGGGATTGGGACTAAACAACTGTGCTGACTTAAGAAAGCGACTTTTCAGTGAGACTAATTGGAAAAAAGAAGACTTCGATTTGGTAGGGAGCATAAAGAAGAGACTGTGAAGCGTTGGAAACAAACTCTCTTATCATCAATACAAGATCTTGGAGGGAAATTAATGTGACTCTGGCCGGAGATAAATGTTGTGTCATTGCATACGCTTATCAAAACTATGCCACAGCCATAATCAAAGCAATAGGCAGTGCAAAAAACATTAGTGTGTGTGACAATTTTTTATTTTGTTTTTGGCCGGTGTGTTTAAACCTGTTATCAGTCAAACCCAGTAAATGATTATGAGAAAAAGTAGAGGGTGTGAACTTACCTCATGGGCCTCGCAGTCCATCTCACAGCCACTGGTCAGCCCACACTGAGGAACAGAGTTCAAACATATGTATTTAATACACACAAACTGTAACGCAGACCCTCAATTTGTTGAACAGAAACTGATCTCAATGTAAATACAAAAGTGACTGTACTTATGCTTGCACTTTGCACACAGTCATAGATACATAAAAAAGAGCTGTTTCATATACATGATAATATTATTAATGTACTATATTAATACAATATACATCATACTACAGTATTTTTCTTTTCCATGAAGTTTGTATATATTTTTTGACTGACTCAATAAAATGTGTGCATATTCATGTACTGTATGTAATATGATAAAAGTGAAAGTGCATGGATGTGAGCATTTTACCATTTGAGAACCCTGTCGAATGTTATCAGTGTGGTTGCTGGCAAGGATCTTAAATTTCGAAGTCCAAGCTTCAAGGTCCAACTTTACACCCACAACTGAGAGAGAGAGAGAGAGAGAGAGGTGGAGGTCAATAAAACTATAACAAAGAACATACACAAGAACATATAAAGAACAAATAGAACTACAGCTCTTACATTTACTCTTGGATTAAAATGTAAAACCATAAAAAATGAACCAAGACATGTACAGTATGGAAATTCCTCCACACTGGGTGGAACAGGCTGCCTGTGTAACTACAGTAGGTAAACAGCTTTATGAAACAGATGATTAACACAAACCTGACTTCAACTTGCACAATATGCTTTCCCAACAATTTACTGCTTTTGAATCAAGGCAGCTCCTAAAACTTTATTGTTTTTGAAACAAACCCTTGTGTTCACACGCCTTTCACTTTATATGCCACTTTGGTAAACAGCCGCTTCAGAGTTATTTGTCTTTGAATCCACCCCTGATTGTGTCTCTATTATACTGGAGAATATTTAACACTGCTGATATTATTCTAATGTTGTACTGGATGTTGTAGCACATTAAGAAGAGAAATGCAAACTTCATACCTTGTATTTTTTTCCACTACAAAGGAATATTTATGAATCACAACACTAAATGTCTTGTTAACACCTTTCACATTCCTATATTTATGCTTGGATTTTTTTTCTGCCTAATAAAGGTAAAACATAAAAAATGCATAAACATAAATAAATACAGACCAAAACAATTACAGTATATTTGAAATGAACAAATGTATAAAGAGTTTAATGGTGCAATGCAATCCAGAGTAATTATTAGTGATGGGAGTCAGAACCATTCCATAATTGTTTGCTGATTAAATGATAATCGGTTTAACCGCACAGTGATCAGAATTTAACTGCATATAACTACATTACCATAGGTCTTAGCTGTCCTAACTTTTCCTGCTTGGCACACTGACTATGTCACCCAGAGCACGTTCACTGTAAGTAAATGGGGCCAAATTCCACAACCCTCGTTCCGTGGAAAAATGTGTTCCATGACAAACTCATGTGAAATTTCCGTATCACACTGAACTAAACTGAGCTGGTAATGTATCTTTCAAAGTTATGGGTATTAAGTTCAAATTTTACTTTTTTTTTCTAGATAACCATACAGTTACAGTATATGGTTAGTTCTGGTTAGCCATACACAACCGCGTAATGAGCATGCACAGTTATCGGTATTAAACGCATGCATGTTCCTCAGTCTTTGTGCATGTTTCCACTATACAGAAATGACTAAAACCACTTGCTATTTTCACATGGGAAATCAACTGATCATTGACTATAACTGATTTATAATTATAACATGTAGCTGGAATTTTATAAACCGTAAGATGAAGGTCAGGAATTTACCAGCCGGCTTGATGTTTCTGCTGCCCACTGCAATGTCGACAGCTGTACTGACCAGGATGCCAATCGTGTCATTCTCCTGGTCCTGGTAGATTGAATTTGCTGGAAAAAATAGTTTTGATGGGATTTAGGTTCAACGATTTAGTGATCACAAAGAAAAACACACAATATGATAGAAAATTCACATATTAATAATACATATAACCTGCCTATACAGACTGATTAGTGAATAGTGAATTATGCATGTCTTGCAACTTTTTTCGTCAAAACTTTCTGTTTTTCATTACTGCATCTTTTCCATAAATACAATCGCACACTGATCTGATGTATTTGTGTATCTTTATTGTGTATCTATTAGGGATTTCAAAAAGCTCCAAGCCGCCGTTGGATTGGATCTGTTCTCTGTGGAATTACTTACGGCTACGATATGGTGCTCTAAAGATGTAGCCCTTGTTGTCCAGACTGCGGCGGTAGTAACTGGCATTAAATGGCTCTGGATCCTCCTCCCAGGTCTCAGCAGCTCTGACACACGCAACATCACAAATGAACAATCTTTAAGAATAAATCCCTAAAATGAAATGAAGCTCCTACAATGGGAATAAAAACCATATCAGAAATGCCGCAAATGACCAAATGATGTGATAAGTGACTCACTTATTGGGAAAGATACGGGTGATGCCTCCATCCGTAGCTGCAAAGACGGCCAAAAATCCATATCTAGCAAACACACACACACACACACACACACACACACACACACACACACACACACACACCAGTGTAACACAAACTGTAACTTAGAGAGTGTTATTTGTGTTATTAAATATGAGGTCGTGTTAGAGGTGTAGATAAATTGCACTAACGTGTTGAGGTCCTTGGTTTTCCACACTTTCTCCACCAGCTGTCTAATGATGCCAGTGTCCAGGATCAGGTTATGCAGCAGAAAGTTGTCACCTGGGTTGGACAAAGAAGTGATACATGATCTTATTATGGTAACAATATTATTTGTCACATGAACTTTTACAGACAGTGATATTCTTTTTACACATCTGCAAATTGTTCTGTGGACATAGACCTGGACATAGTGTACGAGATTAATTATTTTGCTTTAAAAGTTATTTAAATAGGTTCTTATCTTATTTTCAAACTGAACAAAATTAAGATTTCTTGTTCCACTAATTTCACTAGTTTAAAGAAATTTTTCACTTTAAAATTTTGTATTAAAGTTATATGTGCAATATTTCTTTTGTCCATGAGTATACTTGTAATTATGTGATTATTGTCATTTATTGTAAAATATACTGCTAAAATCTAAATAAAATTGGACAAATGATATTTTTTTACAACAATCAATCTACTATCATTTAAGGTCCCAAAATATAAGATTATCTACATATATATTATATTATTTTAGTAAGATTAGTAAAAAATATTGTATAATTAGAAAGTTTGTGATCAGAGCTAGAACTCAAAAGCCACACTTATTAAAATTATATTAAACTTATTATTATTTGTAGCTATAAGGCATTTTGACTGATTACTTTGATCTGAACAATCGGTTATCAAATCCTCAATAACTCGTTAATAATAAACGTTGGTGTAGAAATTATGACGATATTGTCTTAAACGTTTTCTGTTGATTTAAATGCCAGAAAATGGAATGCTCCATGGCTCTAATACATAATATTATGCAAAATATTGGTTCGTCCACGTGCCATCTGGCACATTGGGCGGCGGATACTCCCCACCCTGGAGATATATCCGTAGTTTCTGTGGCAGTTACTTAAGGTTGTCATTCACACACTACGGCAATTTGTGAACACCAATTAGCCTAATCTGCATGTCTTTGCACAGTAGGGGGAAACCAGAACACCTGGAGGAAACCCACCAAGCATGGGGAGAACACGCAAACCCCATGTATCAACTATCTTGTGGATTCAGTCAGTCACTCAGTGGTCTAATTATTATCAGCGTTTTTGTTCATTAGGTAATGCATTAAAATTTTTCTTCAGTAGGCTCACATTGTTTGGAGTCTGGAGTGACTTTCTCCATCAGAGCGATGAAGTTGTGTAGGAACTCCGTGTTGTTGCCAGAAAGTTCCAGGTCTTTGCAGTATTCCCTAAGAAGCAGATACAAGCTTTTTAACAGTCACACTACACACACTCCTACAGTATCTCTAACACCAACACACAGAGGATGGAGTCTTTTTTAAGGGTAACTTAAAAATCACTAATCACATCACTGTTGTGGTGCATGCCAGCAGCTTTACAAATATAACAATTTTTATGAAAAACACATTGTTATACACAATATTCACTTGACACACCCTGAAACCCAATAAATACATGTGCAGACACAAAAACATGCACAAAAAAATGCAATGGTTTAGCAAGTGTGCACCATGCAACAGCCAAACCAAACTCTGAAAATGAGTCACACACAACAATGGCCCTTATTCATCAAAGCTGCAAATCTGATCGTAGAACAAGTGTATGCAAATTCCACTGATAGTCTTCTTATTCATCACTTTTATCTTTAGTGTTTCTGTATAATCAACCTCACGGCACCTAACGACCTGAACGATGACTGACTTGATGTCAAGTAACCAAAATTAACATATGTATCATCAAGTCGGCTGTTGTAAATAGAGTAGTACACTAGTATGTAGTGGGGGTGTAAACCTCAGTCTTCAACGATTTATTGTTTCATATCATAATTGATTCTACTATGATAGGTACGATTTGGTTCAGCATCTGACCTACTTTGTTTCAAATCCGGAGTAGCTGTTAATACATTAATTAAGACTTAAGTCTTAGATCAGTCATTGCCAAACTTAAGAACACTGCGACCCACTTTGAAATCTGAAAATGTGCCAGTAGGGGAGAGGGGAGAAGGAAGCAGTCATACCTGCGCACGGTACGAATCAATCGTGTGTAGTGTGAAAGCGACCTTGAATGCAGATGTACAGTAGCTAGCGTGGTTAAGTGTCAACTTTTAATTTGTAAATTCGAATGAGAACGAGCAGACGTGTATTTTCATCGGTTCATTGGTCCTTCAGGTTCACCATGATGTACAGTACTGTCCTGTATATGAGTCTTCCAAGGAAAACGTGGTGTCAGCCAACTGAACATGCTACGTCCAAAAATTAAACAGTTAGGGCACATCTATGCTTCCTAATGAAGGTTCTGTGAAGGTTTGGTCAAGTTCCTATGAATAGTTTTAGGAGACGTTATAGACAGAGGAAAACTGTGTGGCCGACGGACGCCGACGACGCTGATGCGAGATGACGGATAGCGATCCCTGTGTGTTGCCTAGGCTTTGCAAAGTATTAAAGAGGGTCAGATGCAAATATATTCGTTTGGACGTCTGATCAGAAGTGCTTGATTAATGTTTTTCATTTTCTGCTGATATGAAATCTGTTTATTTGTTCCGACTGAAAATTTGACTCAAATATAATTCATTAAAACCCAGCTAGCTGTAAAGAGTTTGATGATGCTGATGATGTTAGAAAACAGTTAAGTTTTGTACCTGATTGTGCCTTAAAGAGAATTATTGCAAAACAGCACATTCTCATGCTTATGCCAAAATCAACTCCTTATAATTTGCTGCATAATTTAATTTTACAACACTTGCAAAAACATACAGGGTGATGTATGTAAATTATTTGTAGGTTAAGGATAAACTGTGTGCTGTGTCTAATGCTTATGAAGAAAATACATCACTCGTGGGCACGAGCTTGGTTCCATGTGGGAAAAGTTGATTCATCCAAGACACTCAAATCAACAGAATTCATGAATCAACTGCAGATTTGATCCTACGTTATTTCATGCATCCAAATCACCTTTGATGAATAAAGTCCATTTGTCTTTTTTCATGCCGTGAAGGAACAGAAAGGTAATTGACGTTGTAGGGGCATTAGGATAAAACTACCAGGAGAAAAGAAGCTCTTGAATGTTACTTAATTAAAATCTCCAACACTTGAGGAAGACAGAGATAGACTATACTGAATTAAAAAACACAGCAATACACACCTGGAACACAACGTACACACACACACATACACACAGACATTTTGAATGATGACTGTTACTATTAGCTACAAGACACCTCGAGGACATAAAGAAGATGGTGTATGTTCGTTTACAGATAAAACATGGACAGCTCAGTCAAGGTGGGCTCAAGCAATTACACAGAACTACCTTGGGGCTATCAACACATGTCCCTCTGACTCAAAAGTGTGTGGCAGGAGAGATTCAAAATCTGCAACAGAAAGGGGGCAAAATTACCCAGGGAAAGCGAGTGAGCAGGGAGGAGAGTCTGGGAGAAAGAGAGAGAGAGAGAGAGAGAAAGAAAGAGAGAAAGAAAACAGCAGCTGCTCTTCAACGGGTGCAGGGACGCAGTGGGGGGGACGTTACCATAGCAACACCGAGGAATCACGGGGGAAAGACCAGTATTAGCCAATATGGTGCCTTAGAAGTCTTATCACCGGCGGTCAAAGAATGAGCTGCAATTTTGCAGGCAAACTTTTGTGTTGTAGTGAACTCTGAAGCACAAATTGCATGCCAATTTTCAGGTCGTCTGCTGATGCTTTCGCATTGTCGGAGAACTGGCTCAAACCTTCACCACCTGAATGGAGCGAGTTCTCCGACGCGATGCCCACAAAATCTTTAATTCTCTGTTCTTTTGTAAACAGGCATCAACATGGCCAATTATTTTGCAGGAAGGTGGGTGAGGCAGGGGTCCTTATGGAGGTATCACTCCTCAGACTGGCACGGTGGACCCAGGGTGTCTGGGACACAATGGAAGGATGTGCGCTGCATTGTGAAAGGTGAGAAACAGGGCAACTCCGGAAAAACTCAACATTAAAAAGATGCTAATAAAAGCTGGAGCCGTTAAAACAACTAAGTGAAATCCCCTACAAGTGGCAATTGTACTGTTTATCCTCATGTCAGCTGTGTTAGTAGTATGTCAGTAGTGCCCAGGTAGTATCCCAAACACAATGCCGTGCACATCCGGATCGGAATTTCCGAGAAAGTAGGCGATCCGTTGCCGTGCCAGTCTGAGGGGTGATGATGGGGAAAAGGAGTCAAGCTGATGGAAACACAGGGA
Source organism: Clariallabes teugelsi (assembly GCA_030014215.1). Lineage (NCBI taxonomy): Eukaryota > Metazoa > Chordata > Actinopteri > Siluriformes > Clariidae > Clariallabes > Clariallabes teugelsi. The sequence continues at coordinate 23,427,249 of JAQMYG010000036.1, read as the reverse complement.
AGGTGAGGGGAGGTGTTACAGGAAGACGACAAACGCATCAGGAGCATCGCGCTCCACCACCAAGACAAGACGAGAGGACTTGAAGACAAACCTTTCATTTACTTACAAAAACATGCTATTTTGGCTGGGATACAACTTTAAACAATACATTAAATATACAAGTGTCTAAAATAAATAATAAACTTCTTCAAATGCTAAAAAGGTCTTTTCAAATTATAGAACATTACATTACTACACTGTTAAAAGTTAAAACGCGGGCTCTATTTCAAAATCCAGTACAAAAATCACTTTGCATTTTTAACTTTATGTCGGTGTGATGTATACCTCAAGTGCTTCACGTGACCACATTGTATGTCTCAAAGATGTTTCAACGATACTGCTCTATAATCAGAAAGACTTTTATGTTAAAGTGCATCTCGAAAATTTTTTAATATTGTGGAAAAAATAAAACTTTCTTTTGTAATTTAATTGAAAAAGTGATTCTATGTATTCTAGATTCAATACATGGAAAGTTAAATATTTTTAGCCTTTCTGTGTTTTAATTTCAATGATCATGACCAATTTCCCCCCAATTTTTTTTCTCAAAAAAAAAACAATCCTGTATCTAAAATTGTTAGTATATTTCCTAAAATCAAAAAGAAAAATTTAAAAATAAAGAAATTTTGAAAATTATGTTCATGTACTCAATACTTGGTCGGGGCTCCCTTTAGTATGAGTTACGGCATCAGTGCAGCATGGCATGAAGGCGGTCATCCTGTGGCACTGCTGAGGTGTTATTAAAAACCATGTTGCTTTGATAGCAGCCTTCAGCTCATCTGTATTGTTGGGGCAGGTGTTTCTTACCTTCCTCTTGACAACAGCCCATAGATTCTTTATAGGGTTCAGGTCAGGTGAGTTGGCTGGCAATCAAGCACAGTAATGTCATGGTCAAGTCTCTACAAACACGTTAATGGTAGTTTTGGCCCAGTGGGCAGGTTCTAAGTTCTGCTGAAAAAGGGAGATCAGCATCTCCATAAAGCTTGTCAGCAGACAGAAGCAGGAAGTGCTCTAAATTCTCCTGGCAGATGGCTGCAATGACTTTGGACTTTATATAATACAGTGGACCAGTGAACACCAGCAGATGACATGGCACCTCAAATCATCACAGACTATGAAAACTTCACACTGAAATTGGATTCTGTGCCTCCCCTCTCTTCATTCAGACTCTGGGACATTGATTCCCAAACGAAATACAAAATTTCATATAGGTGTCGATGATGATGTCCTGGACAACTCTCAAGTCTTCCTGATGTGTGTGATGAACTAGACTAAGATATACAGTACATGGTATTTTACTGTATGAATAGTAATTTACTCAAACTCAAAATGAAATACTCTAATATTTCGAGATTTTTAAGTGTCATGAACTGCAAGCCAAAATAATCAAAATGAAAACAAAAGAAAGGCTTGAAATATTTAACTTTACAAGTAATAAATCTATAACATATGAGAGTTTAACTTTTAAATTAAATTATGGGAAGAAAAAAAAAAAACTTTTCACAATACTCTAATTTTTCGAGATGCACCGTACTGGTACTTTTTACCTGGACCATAACGTTTGATTTAAACCCATCAAGGCTGTGAGATAGCGCCCCTCTTGGTGATTATTAAACTGATCAAAAGCTACTGCTCGGTGTGTTGGTTAGCCGCTAACACATGACCGACTAAAGGCATTCCAGCGTATAAAAGGCAGAATATATTGGGAACATGCATTAACGACGACCTGAGACAATGCTGTGTCAAAGTCTTCCAAGTTACCATGCAAACTGCATGCGACATCAATGAGACATAATCGGAGGATGCGTATGTGTGTCCTATCTGGCATGTACTTTAACTAAACTACACAGTATCAGAAAAGCACCTCTAAAATATCTGACAATATACTGACTTGTACTGACAACTACAACAGCACTTCATATTTTCAACAGTACAACACTTAAACATTAAAAAGTTACTTGAACCGATCAGGTATGTAGGAAATAGACAGTTTCAGCTATTCTTACTGCTTTTCTACTTTGTGAAACTCAGGGCAGGAATACCTTTGAACAGGGTAGAGAGAATAAAGTAGAAGAGACAGAAAGAGGAATTTGCCCAGGAGGTGGTGAAATCCGACATCTTTTTTCGTGATATGTGCAGAACTTTTTTTTTTTTTTACAGATTTTTTTCAGGATGCAAGTGATAGAGGTCTGAATATGGTGTAGCCAGATGAAATAGAAGAAGAAGAAGAAGAAATGATAGAGTGAACAGGAGAGGTGAGCGAGAGAGATGTGTGTGCGTGCTGTAGCGGGAGGGTGGGTGAGTGGGAAGTGAGGTAGAGAAAGAGGAATAGGAAGAGTAAAGAGTATTAGAGGCAAGGCCAGCAGGGTAACAGAGGAGGCAAGCAGGCTGGAACATGTGAAGGTGGGTGTCAGCAGGAGGGGTGAGGACAAGAGAACAAGGGGATGAGGGGTCAAGGGGATTAAGGGAGGAGGAGGAGATGGACCAATATGGAGTATACTTGCCCGTGGTGTCTTTTACTGTGTGGATCCGTCAGAGAAGGAGTGAGCAAGAAAAGAAACAGGGGGAATTGGGTAGGAGAGGAGGGGGGATCACAGACAATATTTTATTCAATGACTGTTTGAATAAAAATATTGTTTTTTTTAAGAAGAAGGAAAATCAAGTGAGTTAAAAAGAAATGAACATGGAATCGAACAAAAAAGGCTAAAAAAGAGCAGACATCAAACTCCGGCGAACAACATGGCTGAAATTTACACAAAGACATGTCAGAGCACATCGCCACAGTCATGACTGATGTAACGTAAAAAAAAAAAAAAAAGAAACATGTACGAGTATAAAGAAGGAGAGGAGCAACTGGGTTAGGAGAAACAGAGAAAGAGGCAGAGAGACAGAGCAAGAGAGAGAGAGTGACAAAGTGAAAGAAAGAGCGAGAGAGAGAGCAAGAGACAGAGAGAGAGCGACAGAGCAAGATAAAATAAAAAGAGAGCGAGCAAGAGAGGGAGAGTGACAAAGTGAAAGAGCGAGAGAGAAAGAGAGAGCGAGAGAGTGACAAAGTGAAAGAAAGAGCGAGAGAGAGCAAGAGACAGAGAGAGAGAGTGACAGAGCAAGATAAAATGAAAAGAGAGCGAGCAAGAGGGAGTGAGACAGAGCGAAAGAGAGTGAGAGGAAGTAAAAGAAAGCAAGACAAAGACAGAGAGGGTTCAAGAGAGAGCAAAAGAGAGAAAGCTAGAGAGAGCGAAAAACAGAGAGTGAAAGAAAGAGTAAAAGAGAGAGACACCCACAGAAAATCTCCATCTCCAGTGCTGAACAAATGCCCATATTGGTGCATTATGTTTTACTGCATAAATGATTCCAAAGCTGATTACAGAAAACACACTACAGTAGCATTCCCAGAAATCATAAAGTAACAAAACAAACAAAAAATAATAATAAAAAAACACACAAATAACATAAATCAGGGGAAGTGAAAAGTGTCTTTTCACACATCCCATACAAACATATCAAGCAGTTAAAGTGCTTCAGAATCATTGTCATGAGAGAGAAGAGGCGAGAGCAAAAGAAAAATAATGGTCACCATTATTTTCAACTTAACATAGTAACACGATAAAACCCACAGCTTTCACCTTTCTGTCATTTTTTTTTTGGCAAGGGGTTTTTCTTTTCAACCCTACAGGGAAAGAAAAATCCCCTCTGTACAAAACAGCATGAGGACAGGAAAAGGGGGGGAGGAGTATGAGAAAGGGTGGGGGGGACGACAGAAGAATATTTCCATTCTTTTTTGTCCCACCCCAATGTCTATGAAGAGGAAGAGAGGAAAGCAGACAGTCCTTGCACAGGTTTTTTTTTTTTTTTTTCCAGGAATCCACACTTGGGCTGGTTGTGCTGTTGCTGCTAGAGGTCACCTGGATGGGGTTGGGTTAGGAGGTTTAAGAGTAGAGAAGGGAGCTGGGAGGAATCACCTGGAGGAGAGGGAAAGACAGACTCGGGGCTGTCTAGCTGGTTCTAATACTTACACTGGACTTGCAGGATCTGATCGCTGAGGTTGGCCCGGATGTAGTTCTCGCTGTATGTGGGCAGCACCAAACCCAGACTGCAGAACACAGAACATAATCTGAATCAAAATATTTGAATCAAAATAATCTCATAATAAAACCTATTAGATAAATTTGCTCACATTCCAGATGTTTTCACTTGCTAAGATATCATGTTTTGCAATACACACAATTTTACTGTTTGTCATCTTAAGCTACATTGATGAAAAAGTGGTTGCCTCCTGAGTTAATCCACATTCAGACATCCTTTTTTGTCATTTATCTTCCTTAACCGCTTTAGGGTTTGCAGTGAATTTGAGGTGTGAAATGGAAACACACTCTGGATGAGATGCAAGTCCATCACACACACAACCACACATTCATTCACACCTAGGGGTCTCTTTAGCACAGCTAACTCACCGACTAGAGTGTGTTTAAGAGGTGAGAGGAAACCAAAGAACTTCACATGTTGTGTTGTACAGTAATTTCTTGTCCCCAGTTACAGTGAAACATTGGATTGCGAGTAACGTGGTTTGCGAGCGTTCCGCAAGACAAGCAAAGATTTGTACTAAATTTTGACTTGGAAAACGAACAAGTCTTGGTTTACGAGTACCGAGTATCATGTATCACGCATGTTTTGACGCCGAGTGTCACGTGATCACAACCGAGCCAATGGTTTTTCTCTCTCTAGCGCTGCAGAATTGTGGGTAATTGTCTCCTCTGCTGGGTCTTAGTGCGCATCTATCAGCGGCATAATCAACATCTGTGCACGCGTGTACTGTTTACTAGAATACTGTGACCACGTGTGTGCGTGTAAAACATATTCTATTTTGTGTTGGTATGCATGTGTGTACAGTGCGCGTGTACTGTTTATTATAACACACGTGTGTATGCGCGTGTAAAGCAAAAGAAAGTCTCATTAGAGAGGTTAAAGATCCATTTTCTTCCTCTCCCTCAGCATCCCATTATGTGCGCGCGTAATTTGACACTGTGCCCCTTCACACACACCCTCCTCCACTCGCCTTTACCCCCCCACCTCCTCGCACCTTCACACACATACACACTCTGCTCTAAACAGAAACACTGCTCTGTCGTGATTCTTTTCAAAAGTGCAAGTTCATTTGTTTTTTATTTGTACTTTACAGCAGTGATTCCGTTAGTGTGCGCTCACGCGAGTTGTTAGCGATGTTCCTTGCTAATCTGTCTTTCCGTGTGTGTGTGTGATACTTAAATAAGAGAGGAGGAAGTGTTACTGTGTAAGACTAGAAGAAGGAGAGGGGAGGGTATCTTCCTCCTCTCCTCTTACTTTAGCTTCACACCAGGGTTTGACATTGGCACCCGCCCACCCGCCAAATGCGGGTAAAATTCGGCTGTGGCGGGTAATAACTTTAGTC
>JAQMYG010000036.1:23405850-23421688 GCA_030014215.1 Clariallabes teugelsi | reverse complement strand
ACACACACACACACACACACACACACACACACACACACACACACACACACACACACACACACACAGGGCCTGCGCGCTTAAACAGAAACACTTATCTGTCGGGATTTATTTTTACTTTTTTTTAAAGGAAAAGTGCATGTTAATTTGTTGTATTTTTACTTCATATTTTGTGTTAATTATTTTTATGTTTTTATTTTTTTGGGCTGTAGAACAAATAATTTGAGTTTCCATTTTTTCTTATGGGGGAATTAAATTTGGTTTATGAGTGTTTTGGAATACGAGAATTATGAATTATGCTCGTAATCCACGGTTCCACTGTATATTTAAAGCCTTTTCTAATACAGTAAAGTGTTTTTAAAAATAGACAGAAACTGAAAGGACATATTTTTGCTTGCTTTGCTTGCATTGGTTTTTAAACAACCTTCCCCCTCTTCACTAACTTTGCACTGTTTTTAGTTCATTCTCTAGAAACTGTGCTGTGGAACAAACAAGCCAAGGTGGACTGACAAGATGATGATGATGATGGTGATGATGATGGTAATGGTGTGTTGTTGAGCAAACCAGTTGGATGACAGCAGGCTTGTCTTTACCTGTAATCTGTGCCATCTACTGGTGCCCATATATAAGTCCTCGTGACCTGGTCAATGTAACGCTGTAGAAAAGAAAACAAACACATTTCACAATCCCTCATACATAACTGGTTATTTAAGATGACAGTCAGACTGTTCAGTCAGAGAATTTTCTTTCAAAAGTACAATGCTTGATTTCTCTTCATCTGAAGTATTTCAAAGTTTATCATGAAAACAAATTGAATTAACTAATGCATTTCCACTGAAGAAGTACATAGACGAGATCCACAAAGCACATACAAACGTCATGCACACATCACATATTTGAACCCCTAACCCTGAAGGTGACAGTGCTAACTCCTGAGTCATTTAAACAGAATGAATATAATAAAGTACAATTGATCATTTTCATAAAACTCACAAAATTAAAACAAGCCAATTGTCTTTGCTAAATATTTACATATAGCCTCTACAACAGTGTTATAGTGTCATATTTACTGTACAGGAGTCTGGGTGTATTATGTACAAAAGGTACAATAAGTATTATTGACAAGATTATAATACTTTGGGGCACAAAGAAATATTTGCCACATATACCCTATTTATTAATAATACCTACTGTACCCCCCTTACATAATATTAATTACATAATACATTTATACCCTGTACATGCTGTATCACTCATTCTCTATACTGCTTATTCTTTATAGGGTTGTGGGAGCCAATTCAGGGGACTTGGGGCACAATGTAGTGTACAGCCTACTACACAAGGCACACACACACAAATTGGAAATCCCTGAATGTCTTTAAAAGGAAACTGGAACATGAACATGCAAACCACACACACACACACACACACACACACACACACACACACACACACACACAGACCTGAGGCAAGAGCATGGAGGTGCGAGGCCACAGTGCTAACCATTATGCCACCGTTATTTATTAGAAATATGCCACTCGTACAACTCTGGTTAGATGCTAACTGCATTGCATTGGCTTTGTACATGTACTTTGTACAATAATAATAAAGTTGAATCTAATCGATTCTATTTTACAATTCAAATTAGTTAAACATATTTCTTTTCCAAACCCATTTCCAGTCTTTGCCACTCTGTTGTTCGCTTGTATTGACCTGATACTGATACCAGATATCAGTATCATTGCTGTACTTATAGAAGAATATTTCTCTCACTGCGGTTTACTGTTTCACTTTCCTGCATGTCAGACTATTCTAAACCAGTGCACTTTTCCTATGCACTCTTTTCAAAGCTGCGTACTAACAGCGAAGTTGTCACTTCATGACCGTTACTTCAGGTGCACAGCCTATGAAAGGGACCTTCTACATCTCTTTTCCAATACTTGTCTTGCCAAAGAAGACAACATTCATTATGCTAAAAGGCACTCAAAAACTTTTACACTTCTTGGCAAAAAAACTGTGTAAAATAAAAAAGGGAAAAAGCTGCACCATCACAGAGGGCAGAGAGGACGCTGATGCACACCTAACAAATTTAGTATTGATTTATTGATATACGACACTGCCTGAGAGCATTTACCTTTATAAAATCAACCTTTTTGTTTAACTTTTTCCAAGCTTTTCCAATTTTTTTTTAAATCTCCTGATTTGCTTGCTTCCGGTGCCCTGATGGAGATCTGTCCGCGCATCATAATCTATTGAGGAACTGGTGCGGGGAAAGAAAAGAAGGAGTGACTTTTAAAGGTGACGTGCGCAAAAGCAGAACAGAAGAGAATGACATAGCAGGGGGGCCTTTTATTCATTCCGTACGTGAGGTCACAATTATTGCGCGATAAATATTTTAGTAAGAAATCTCCACTAGTTTGGAAGGAGGCTGCTCTGGCTGTCTTTCACTTAATGACATATCCAATGACATTTTCCAGGACAATCCAAGCAACAGCAACACGCTGTGTGTGTGTGTGTGTGTGTGTGTGTGTGTGCGTGTGTGTGTAGTGGACGTTGTCAGTTTGGAGGATGTACAAGTGCCATACCTTGTCTACAGACTTAACTAATGTCTTGATTTTCTTCTGACCTGGCTTCCCGTCAATCATCTGTCGACGAATCTAAGGGACGATAAAACAGCAGGGTGATTTTGATCATTTCTTTTAATCCATTCCATTTGTCAACCGACTCACACAAACTAAAAGCTCACAAAGCAGAACATTGTAGAAAGTCTATGGAAATTCTAAAAATGAAAAAGCATATTCTTGCCCAGTTTTTTTTTTTAAACACAGTGTGGATGTTGCTATAATGCCCAATGCACATTTACCTCCTCCTTGTTGTTGTCTGGCAGCTCTGCATCCAGGAAGTCAAGTGTAACCGGTTCTCTGAAATTAATGATCTGCAAAGTAGAGATGAAGTTTGTACCAAACATCTTTAAAGGAACACTCAATCCTATTTACGACCCCATACGGCATTAAGAACCTCTCATCATTTCCTGTCCTTTTCTTGTCCTTACCTTAGGTTGTAAGTTTGGGTGTAGCAGAACGTAGCCATTGGGGTCGATGGCATAAGTGTAACCATTGGCTCCAAGCTGTGTGAACAGAAAGCAAATGCATTTAGAGAGAAAGAGTGTGTGTGTGTGTGTGTGTGTGTGTGTGTGTGTGTGTGTGTGTGCGCGTATATGCGTGTAGGAGAAAGACAGACAGAGGTATCACTCACTTTATACTGTGGTGTGAGCTGCTTAATTTCACTAAGTGCAACATCCACTCCCATGACTCCCAGAATTAGCTGATTCTGCAAAATGAATAAATCAAGGATATACATGAAAAGATGAAAGCATAATATATTTGACCACAAGGTGGCAGAATTGCTATACTAAAGAATACATGAAAAAAAAAAGAGCCAGGACTGGGGCATCATGTCTCAAATGTCCTTTGTCGTCAATGTCATACTATAATCAAAAGCCAACTCTTAGCTTTTCACATGAAAAGATTCATTATGCTAATGTTAATGTTTGATATTCTAGGCTGTGATACAAAGCTGAACATGTTAATAAACATGTTAAGAGAATAATAATGAACCTGGCCACATTACATGACCTGAATCATATATTGTAGCTTTGCGACAATGACAATTGTTAAAAGCGCTATACAAATAAAACTGAATTGAATTATATATTATCATTTTTAATATGTATTCATAATTTTTTTTAACCTTTTTATAAATTCATATAAAAAATGATAATGAATTTTAAAAAATCATGCTTTTTCTTATTCGGAGTGATTGATGATAGAATCAAGAAATAACCTTCGAGTCCCCATCACTAGTAAGATTGAAGACCGGCATCGTCCCAGTAATGACCAAACCCAGGCCCTAGGGGGAAAAAATGAGATAAATCTTACTCTCAGTACCAGAAAGACAAACGCTGCAAAAGACAAATGCTGAAGCGGATTGAATGGAAATGGATCTTTCACGAATTGAGCATATTTACTTTTTTCCACAGCGCATTGACTACATGCACGAACAAATCCCGAGGGGGCTCATGGGAGTTAATACAAAAGGCAGGCAACAGCAAGTGGAGAGATGCTCATAATTATACTGAGCGGAAAAGTATGTGGCGGTAAAAAGACAGCAGAGGAGAGGTGACAACACGAGTCAGCCTATTACTGTCGAGAAGAAACAACAGAAAGAACAGTGTGGAAATTGGACACATAGATGCAGAGCTCCAGTATAATTAGAGTACAGGCAGAAATGTTTGTAGCGCGTGGAAAACAAATAAAACAAATAAAAAAAACAAGGACAAACAAAAGACCTCAGTTAATATAAAGATAACTCCAAATGTGGCTTCTCATATAGAAGTGCAACTATTTTAAACATACCCGTATCTTATTCGCTTATTTTCCCAAAGGTAACATTCCCACCCTGCCAGGCCCTGATAAGCAGGTTTTATCCGTTCTGTGTCTGACTGATTCACTTCTGTTCGCCGCGCTACATTCGGATGCGTGTGAAACGCTTAAGCTGGCGAATTTTCAGTTTCAATATCCGACGAGAGTGATTTGATCATCCTAGATTAGGAGTCGATTCTACCTTGCCAGCTCTATGCCTGTTTCTCTAGTATTTAATAACATAATGTTAGATGGACTATTCAGACAGTAATGCTGAGATAATCACAACATTGCTGATCTTAGTTACCAGAGCATCCTGGTACACGTTGGTCCACTGAACTTGCTTAGCCCGGTTGCCTGCTAACACCATCGGCCTTCCCAGGACGTCCAGATACTCCTGGTGGGAGAAAATAAGAAAAAAAAAATACACAAAATAATTAAAAATATATATGTGATTCAGTACTCCAGAATTTGAGTAACAATTAATTTGACTTGAGTCAGGCAAATCAGAACATGGCATAGATGAAGATTATACAGTATATACATCTCTGATGTTTAAAACTTCGATCAATTGACATTTTTGACAGACTATCAATAGCAATCAGCAATAATATCCTTCTGACAAAAAACAACAACATTAAAAATGATACATCTGCATACAAACTGAATATTACATTGTGAATATCCATGAATTACAATTCTAGTTTGTAAGTGTTATAGGAACAGAAAGATAGAAGAAGTAATACTCTTTCTTAATATGTGGCTATGAGTGGCATTTGTCTGGGCATGTATCCAAATAAATCTATCGTGTATCTTATATTTAAACACTATTATTTTCCAACTAAAGACTCAGGTGTGTAACAGGTTGCAGAGAAAAACTGGCTTACACTGACACTTTTAATCTCACTGTGCTTGTGAGTGACTTTGGTGAGACTTTGGTGAAGCCACATTGCTTCAATCTGAGTGAAATCATTTCGATTAGCCATTCCAACTGTTTACATGGATGCTGATCATTCAGTTTGCTGTGAAGTGTTTAATTTCTATGGAAATATAACAGAATAATCATTTCCCTCCAATTTAGAGGTTAGTTTAGGCTTCCCATCTTTTCTAATAAATCCCACATTCTGCATTATAATTGCTTACAAGAACTCAGGCTCATCTCTGATTGGTTAAATGTTTCACTGCATTTGAAATAACAAGCCAATCAGTGATCCTTCATCAGACGGAGATGCAGTGGATGAAAGAGTTGGCTGTTCAAGAACGGAAGCCTTATTTTCTTCCCGTAAACTCGTCATTTCACCATAGTAAATTTACTTTGTTATTGTACTTAAGTTCATGTTTCACGTATCACTATTTTACTTGAGTCATGTATCTCTATTTAACTTTTATTAAAAAGTATTTTTCTACTTTTACTTCACTACATTATACAGCAAATGTTGCTACTTTTACTTCACTACATTTCTGTGGTGGTGTGTAGTATTTTCTAGGGGGGATTTCACCTGTGTAACTGCACTTCCTTTGTAAAAACCTTTTTTACTTTTACTCAAGTTGACATGTAAAGGGAGGAGTTTTACTTTTACTTGAGTACTTCCATTGGCCGAGAGTATCTCTACTATTACTCAAGTACAGGATTTGTGTACTCTGCCCACCACTGCATGTCACCTAATGTTACTCTCATGTTGAGCTACTGTAACATGCACAGAAAGAATGTATTTATTGCAATGGGATTCATTCATATAGAGGAACATTCATATAAATTGTTACTGTACATGACTACTATCTACCTACAGACTGGATTATTAAAGGGTTACACCACCACTCCCATTTTGATTAAGATGGATTCTGGTCTGATTGTTCCAATTAAGGTGTTTACATGATGCATATTTATTCAAATTGGGATTATTAGTGAAATATTAGTGGCCATGTAAATGTACTATTTCAGTATTTTAGTCTGGGAGATATTAGCACAGGGGCTTTAATGCTGTTTTTTTACACTTGCCCAACACTTGAGTTCATACCCAGGAATGATTCTGGGTTTCTTTAGGAGGAAGGACTCGTGATCTCATATTTGGTTTCATGATTCCTGCTGAACCACAGATAGATTATGCAGTTTTGTAGGTCATGTTGTTGCATGCAAATTTGCCACAAAAATGTGCACTGGGTCCACCTGTTTGTATTTTTTAAAATTAGTTTCCAGTCGTACTGGATACTTGGATGCATGTCATTGTGCAGGAATATTGGTCAACAAGGAGCACAAATTACAGTGCTCTAGTTTAGGCTGGTTTAATATATCAGTAAGAAACTGTGTCTCCTCTTATGCCCATAACAACCCTTTTCTCCACCATTAAACTTGAAACAGTAAGTAATGTGAACCAATTTAACCAGGATAAAAGAAACAGTGTTCACACTTCACAAAACAAACCAATCTTTGTGGACAAACGGCCTTGTGTGAAAACAACCTGAGTGTACCAGTTTGAGATTGCCTTACCACCATTATGCGAACCAGCATTGAATGACTCAATGACCCTAAAGGCAAGAAACAGTGCCATGTGCACATTAAAGCCTTCGAAATAGCTCTTATTCCACTTTATATATTCTTATTCATGTTGGAACACTGAGGTGCTGACAAGCGTGACCTAATCTATTATTAGCTCACTAAAACACTGTTTAATGCCCCACAGGGAGGTCTTTCATCAGACAGGATGACAGGTAGACTATCAGACATTACTGTGCAGCAGAAAGAGACAGGAAGTAATCTTTCTCTCTCTCTAATTTGGAGACACGGAAAAAAAAATACGAGAGAGATGTAGAGAGCTGTGACACTGACAGCCACAATTTATGATTCTAATAGTTTAGTGTTTAAAATGTTCTTGTGATTTCAACCACATTTTTAATGTAGAATTCTAGGAAAATGTGCGAAAGAGAAAACTTCACCTGACAGGACATCATGGTATATTCTATTCCAGACATCGAATAGTTAGTTGATGATGGAAACTCTTATGAATTTCTTTTGGGTACATATTTTGGGTAAATATTTCGCAAAACAATATTTAGTGTTGGGTCTAACAAGCTATAGCAGAATATTAAACATATAAAAAATATCTCAGCATATCGTACTATCCGAGGATGCCATAGAATTGTACCGCCATATTTACAATGTGCTCTAAACATATGAGATGCATCAGTTAACAATTTGCTATACAGGTAGTCCCCAACTTAGAAATGAGTTCCGTTCCAGGAGCACGTTCGTAAGTCTGATTTGTTCTTAGGTCTGACAAAATGAGTCTTATACGCCTTTGACACAAATATACAATGTAAAGCATACCAATCTACTTGCCTAAGTCTGTTCCCTTTCCCCACACTGCTATCATGTGGCCAAAAACCATAATTGCACCTAAGGAAATGAATCTCACAGTGAAATGTTGTCTCTGCGCCTTTAAATCGCGAGGGGGATCCCGGGAGCCATTTTATCTCAGAGCTGTTTTCCACTGTATTGGACTGTGAACTTTGTTTTGTCAAGGATTTTCTGAAATTAGTATTATTCATTATCAGGACAGATTTACAGGACAGCCATTTTCTATCATCGTACTACCGGACTGATTCATTGGAACCTGTGAGGCTGACTTATTTCCCCCGCACCTCCACACGTTTAGAATTTTATTTTTATATTTATACATTCACTTACACTCTGAAAATATTGTATATAATTGTAAATATTATTTTATCTGGTGCACTGGAGTGTCCATTTTTGTACAACACACATGAGCTACTTCTGTTATTATATTGAAAATAGAACTGCAGTCCGTTCGTATCTGCGGAAATTCATAACTCGAATGTTTGTAAGTCAGGGACTACCCGTACTTCATAAAACATGGTACAGTAGTTGCACCTTGCCAAAGCTGCATCAAACACCCATGATGTTACACTGCACATATATCTAAAACAGCAAAATTGACTGCAAATAAATGACATAATAATCCAATTTAAACTTCACATTTAGCCTATTGGCAGTTTTATCCAGAAGGCGACTGATCAGGAGGGTGAGGCAGGAAGATTACATTTTTAAATTAGATTTTATTCGATTACACACAATCAGAATTAAATCTAATGCATTTGCACAAAAACAAAGATTAAGTATAGGCAGTTGGTGTATGATGTCTAGAACAATGTCTATTGTAAGAATTGTAAGAGACGTCAAAAGGAATTAGATAATATTATGTGTCTGTACATTTGAAACTTGTGTGCACCAGTAAAAATGGGTCAGTTGATTCGGGCCAGTAACAATATCTGTCACCCATTGGGTCATGCCCCCCCCCCCCTCCCCGTAATGCTATAATATTAATAAATACAATACACACACATAACCTAATCCTATAAAATTGTTTGCCCAGCCAATTTTAATTAGCATGTTTTATTCAGTAGATGTTGTTTGACAATGAACAAAATATACCAAAGAAGCTGCCTGCTAAATAGGCAGCAGAACTACACCTACAGTATGCACACATTTTAAACTCTAGCAAACGTGTGCATGCTTTGGATTAAAAGTCGAAGTACGAAACAGCTTTAATCCAGCCCTGAACCCAATGAAAAACATAGCTTTGTATTTTGCGTAGTTGAGATATAGTCACTAAAGCATATTTGGAGTTCATCCCTTCATCTTAGGATGACTCTTCTTTAACACTGGCTACACAACACTGTCATTTATTGTAGCTTGACCTTCTTTTGCATCTTAAGTTCATGCCGTGCTGACTCATCCATGCTGATGCATGAGTCAAATCTGACCCCTCAGCTCTAACTTTGAATTAATATGTTCGATTATCCAGGACACCTCACAGCATTGAAACAATATTGGAAATATTTAATAATGTTAATATATTTTTTGTCCACACCTGACTCATCAGCATTGCTACTTACATTTTACCAAAGGTACCATGCCATAGCTTCCGTAGAATACAGAACATGATGGAAATAATATGCAATCATTTAACCTTTGCTTGTGTGTCCTCAAAGCGTCTAGAATTATCCTGCCACTGGCTACTGAATGAGACTGTCACTTATCTGTTAAAACGAAGTACTTTCGATATAAAGCAAATCACATTAAAAAAGGGCGAGGAGGGAAACAGAGTGGACAGAGTTAATGGAGAGAGGGAAATAGGAAGAGAAGGAAACCTGACATTGGCGGGGACTAACTTGCCTGCCAAAATCTTTCAAAGCCCAGTAGTGAACGCGTCACTGGCACTAGTTATGTGGCTGATGATGTGTGTAGGCCACCAAAGTAACAAAAAGTGACAGTAGCACCGGTAGTCGTGATGTGCACAGGTGTGTTACTCCCACACACACCCTGTCACGCTCACACCTGCCTCGGCTAGGCTATTAAAATAAGTGGCAGGTCTCCGAATAAAATATTACACTCAGTCTAATGAAACAGCTGACAGTCTATTCATGATGCTGATTAATGTGCCTGAGGGGAGGTTAGTTCGGTCGGGGGGAGGAGAAGAAGGAAACGGATTGTATGTTGCAACATATGGAAGATGGAGAAAGATAAGTGTAAGCAGGAGAAGGAACAGAATGGGTGGGTTTTGAGAAAGAGAGAGAAGTTAGCATGTGCTACTTCATAATCCCTTCAGGTTTAGAGGTTGTATATGTCACCCTCAATTAGACTGGATTTCGAGTGCAAGTGCTTGAAAGCACTGGAACCTACAGTAAAAAGCTACAGTAATGTCATGTGTATTTGAAAACTTTCAAAGATGCTCGTAAATGCACAGTAAATATATTGCACATAAATCATAAAGACGAGATCTGCTCTGAAATAAGGTCTTCCTTCTCTGTGTCTCTAGCTCATCAGATTGACTCAACCTACTGTACATACAGCCACACACATGAACACACACACACAAACAAGCACAAAGATCAGGTTATCCGACCTGTGTGTTGATCCTGATTGCTCCGATGGAAGGGATCTCGAAGTAGTATCCTGTTGAACAACAACAACAACAACAAAACAATAAGTAAATAGGTAACACATTCCGTACACATGCATTAAAAATAATCCTAAGAGAAATGCTTTAATACTGATAAATCATCTATGCTCTTATTAAACACTCAGAGAGCGCAAGGGCGGTGGAGCCGAAAATACTGTGCGGTGTTACTAATGAGAAAAAGCATAAGGTGATGTGAATTGTGAGCTCACAAATGTGTGCACTGAGTAGTGAAGTGAGAAACGTGCAGAGAAACTGATGTGTGAGAAGAGTTCTCAGTCTGTGGGCATTGAAATGCTCTTTTGTTCTCGGGTATGTCTACGTTTACTGCGAATTCATAGCAGTTTGTGCTTATTTTTAATGACCATGTGTGGTTAGACTCCTCTGATATATGGGGTGGTGTAATGGTTAGCACATGGTTAGCACATGTTCTCCTCATGCTTGGTGGATTTTCTCTAGGTACTGTGATTTCCTCCCACAGCCCAAAGACATGCAGCTTACTGTAGGTTAAGCACTGGGTGTTATGGTGCCTTTCTATTGTCACCAGCACTGGCTCTTTCTGGGATTTGTTCTGCATTGGATTTTCGGTGGGATTGGATCAGATGGGCGTTTGATGAGCCCTGGGTGCCCATGATCCTGGCACAGGTGTACTGATGTATAGATGGTGATCAATGGTGTGCAGATCACCTAGTGGTGGGGTTAATGTTACGGCTGATAAGTCTATATAACACATATCATATATAAAGTCCAGCCACAATGCCTGTTATCTTGAAATTAGGCAGATTATTTAGGATGAAACTGTAACATCAAGGATAAACGGTGCTCTGAATATTCGCTCACATCCAAGGATCTTAGTTCACTGTGTCAAGAATAGTACATTTCACAAACGCTATACATTAGAGTAACAGCCTGACTCTAAATGAATGAACATCCTTCCTGACGTCTGTGTGTTTTGCACTTTACTGTGATGGCGGTTCAATTGACCATCACGTCTAACAATGGCACTTTGTATGAGCGTGTGTGTGTGTGTGTGTGTATTTGTGTGTGCAGGTCATTGAGCATGCTGAAGCTTAGGATTAGGCTGATTAAACGGAGAGCAGAGACACTAGCAGGGTCAATAAGCCCGGCTCGGTAGGTTATTAAAGTGAGGAGTGTTTGCACG
This sequence comes from Clariallabes teugelsi, assembly GCA_030014215.1. Classification (NCBI taxonomy): domain Eukaryota; kingdom Metazoa; phylum Chordata; class Actinopteri; order Siluriformes; family Clariidae; genus Clariallabes; species Clariallabes teugelsi. The sequence continues at coordinate 23,410,130 of JAQMYG010000036.1, read as the reverse complement.
ACGAGCTGCAAAATGGGAGCGCCAACAGCGGAATGTTAATAGCTAAGGGATGTCCATCACTCTACATGATGAGATCCCACTTCTTTCTGTCACACACGTTTACTGACGGTTTTTTTATTATTATTTTTTTTAATAATAATAATAAGAAAAATACAAATATATTAACTAAAGCAGAGTCGTATCTCGGTTCAAGTCGAAATACCATGTCCCAAAATGGCAGCTGTCATGTCACAAAATGAATAGCAAAGATATTAGAGGCATTCTCCAGCGTTTTCTAACCTTATCACTGCCTACCGCATGTGCAGTGTGATTACCACAGGCATTTCTGATATTACCACAGGCAAGAATTCTGATATTTTACCTGTACCGAGCAAAGAAAACCAGTTAACTCCAGACTCACCTATTATAGGCAATCCATAAACCTTACATCAATGCACAAATACCCCAAAAAACTTACTATAGTACTGCTCTAGTGTAACGTATTATTTGTGGATTGATTTGGTAGGAGGCTCTCTCTATATTTATAACAAAAGTGAGGACCTTATTACATGCATGTAACATTTGTGATATATTTTTTTTTTTAATGTTTTTTTTCTCAGTACAATCAAATACCTACAGTAATTATAGATATTGGCACTCACAAGACGAATCTGTAATACCATTGAAACTATAAGGGCATTTTTAATTTCCTATACTCATCCAGAGTTTGCTTTACTACGTATGCTCTTTATATCATCACACATAATAAACCAAATCTGAAAAGAAGAACTGAAGCCAATGACCTCTAACATGTCACAGAGGTCATTTCTTTTTATGGAGCTGAAGCATTGAAATGGAAACTCCACTCAGAAAAAACAATATTATTACAGACAAAATAAATAGCGAAAGCAGAATGTGAATGCATTAAAATAAAATAGCACAACAGATGCCGACAATCTAATTCAGGATGTGCACGAAAGACAGGAGCCCAGAAATGTGATTGTGATCCCAAAACTGAGATCCTTTTACCACAGATTAAAAAAGTTATAAAGTTATAAAGTTGAGACCTCTTATCAAAACAGCAGGCAGCAGAGACAAGGCAAGACAGGCAACATCGTAATTTAGAGATGTAAAATCTTATATCTTTAATATTTTTCAAGAGAGTCTGTGTGTCCTTCTGAAATTAAAAGAAAACCAGCATGTGTGTAAGCCGATTGTCAGGGTCGTGCCATGCTGTGCCATACTGGTCTAAATACCCATCAGGCCCTAGGAGTCCCAGGTCTACATGTTGTTTGCTGGACAAGCCAGTGGGGTACAGACTGAAGGCTGACCAGGTGGCTTCTTCAGTGATGTTCAAGCCAGAGGACCAAAGGGAGTCCACCTGTGTCTAGCCCACCTTGGTCCCCCTACCCTGTCCTAAAAGAGGACACCATCTTGAGGACATCACCGTGGTTGTCACCACAACTCCAGAAGCTGTTGCAGTCCCTATTTCCTTTTAATTTATCGCTTCCTCATTTTTGTATATTGTTTGCATGATGTTTATTAAAGACGATCTACATCTGTGTTTGTCTGTGCCTGCAACTCCTGACCCATATCACTTTTTTGATGCTTAGTTACTGTATGTTTCCATCTGAACGTGTAGTCTGTGAAAAATATTCAACACCAAGTGACAGAAACTGTTCCAAACATGCCGAAATATACGTTTAGCTGTTTTCCATATGAGGGCTGCATGTGTACTAAAATGTCTCCTTTATAATAAAACTCACGTATCCAGAGAAATACTAACTGACAGGGCAGTTTTTTCTTTCTTTTCCATTATTTCCATTTTCACACATACGATTGTGGAAAGCACAATGAATCGACTACTTACGTCGCATCCTCTGGTTAACATTCCTTTTAACTACTAATGACCGTCTAATGAAATTAACTTTAAAAATCTTCTAAAGCATCCTGTTATTACTAAGGAGTTAGAGAATGCTGATGGTTATTTCTGTGGAATGCTTCAGAGAGCCTTTCTGTAAATAGGTCACAGTGTTTTTCATCACATGTTCTGAGGCCTTCTCAAACGTACACCCATGAAATCAATAGTAATGGCTCGTTAAATAATTAGTTGTGCCAATGTTTATGTTCTTCTGTTGATGGCAGCTCTAAAGTCACTTACGGGTAATAATTGTCCTTGATAAATGCGTTCAATGGAACATTTTGAAGGAGACGGCACGTGTACCCGTGACTCAATTATCCTAGTTACAAGTAATAGCGATATTTATATACAGTATGGCATATATACAGTTATATACAGTTTCCCTTGAAAGGGACTGAAAGCCATCTATGAGTTGGAAGTGCATCGCACCTATCCAAAAACCTTTATGAGTGTGACTTGGTAAACAGACAAGGCCTGATTCTAATAGAATCTAATCCCTAATATGGATTACAACCTTTTTATACATTCCGTGGTGGTCTTTAAGATCACTTTCCTTGGCTTAGATTCTTTCATCAAGAGTGGCCCTATTGAGAACATTAAGCTCCAAGTAATATAGTGCTGACATTCAATAAAGTACACACGCCCCCTGATTGATGGAGACAATTTTATGAGTTCCTGTAAATTGTTCATAAAAATCAGAGTTCAAAGAGGTCTATTTAAGACGAATGAACGATTTGACCGAGCTGGCTCGGGTGCAGCCAAAAGCATGTATCTAGTGTGTGAACTATTCTCACTGAGGGACACCAGGCACTCCGATTAACTGTGTTAGACACATGTCTCCTATTGTTGCCCACAACTGGATCCTCTTTACTAGACTCAATCCATTGCTCTGCCTTTCATGCAATATGTTCTACTAAATAGATACACCCAAAGCAAACCTCTGCCAGCGCACCTCTAAACCTGTCAAAGGCTGTTTGTATGTGTATGAGAGATATGGGAAAGAAAGCATGTGTGCAGGATGAGGGGCCTTCACTTTATGCCCTTGTGAGAATACGTTCACGTCTGCATGCTTTTTGATAGGACATGTGATCTCGAGTGTCTTGTACACCAAAGGGAAACGGTGGCACCATCTTGCCTTTGTGAATGTGTCAAGCGTTTTCCTCTGCAGTCTTGTGATAGCAGCGCGCGCCGTGGCAAAGAGGGAGATCGAGTCCGCAGAAAAAGGCTAAGGAAAAACCTCGGTGCCTGCTGTGCCAATCTGGTCCCCTTCACGCATGCCATTAGAGAGTGGAGAACATGGCCACTCAAAACGCTAATCCTTAAGTCAGAGTTGGTGATGGAGGGAAGTCACATTTATCGCTGGAAAGCCAGTCTCTCTTCGCCTAATTAATTAGGAACTTGCAGGGTGTGTGTGTGGGGGGTGGGGGATTGGGGGGGGGTGAAGGACCTCAGGAGCACTTTGGCACTGTTCGCAATTGACTAATCAGAGAACTGGGTGAGTAATGATCATTAGGAGAGAGCTGAGAATGAGGGAGGAATGCGAAAAAAGCAATTGAGGACAAGGTGGGAATCAAGAAGTACATACATGAAAAAGAAAATACTGTTTAGATGCGTTGGAAAAAAGATAATCAGATTGTTTTGTATAGTTTTCCATTTCAGAAAAGGTTTTATTGTATGTGTGCTCATAATGATAACAACAGAAACATTCTGTTTCTAGAGCAAATGGCTTCTAATGTAGTGCAGCAGTGTATATGGTTTATATTAACAAGCCAGAGGGGTGGCATAGTGGCACCGAGGGGTGGCACAGTGGTGCAGCAGGTAGCATCACTGCTTCGGCCCCGAGCTACTCGCACTATCTTAATGAGCACATGTATACTTTAACTGAGAAGTTAAATTAGCTGATCATTTAAATTTTACTCTTCTACTCTTACATCCTACAACAAATATCTGTACTTTATACTTTACTTGCGTTATGTGGTGTGTAGTATTTAAAGCAGTAATAAAATGCTGACTATTATACGTAATTGTGTGATGTGCCTTCCCTCAATAAAACTCTCCATCATGTAGCAGCTGTTTGAAATCACAAGAGGAGATGGTTTCAGACAGTGGAAGATATATAGAAGATACATACTAGGATTTAAAGGCTACTGTAAGCTAATATAAGCTTGAAAAGTTATTTCCATGTAAATAGTATGTACTAGTGATGCGCGGGTCGTCTGGTAGCCCGCGGGTCGGGTTGGGGCGGGTAAAGAAATTGTCGCTTTATTTGCGGGGCGGGTTGGGGCGGGTCATTAATAACAAATTTAAATAAAAAAATCCATGTATATTGCGTGCAATTCCCTATAGCCTATATTAAATATTTGGGAATATTTTATTAAGT
>JAQMYG010000036.1:23384269-23401800 GCA_030014215.1 Clariallabes teugelsi | reverse complement strand
GACTCCGGAAATCCACTAGCCACATTGGCCGGTGAGCAAAAAAGTTAATGTCAAGCCCTGATATATATATATATATATATATATATACACAGTATATATACATATATATATATATATATACACACAGTATATATACACAGCATTTATACTAAATACACACAAAGAAATTAAGACATTTTAATATGGCTTAAGTCTGTGTTTCTTTGATAAGTAAAAGGTGGTATGATTCAGATTACTCTGCTTACTTCCAGCATACAAAGCTGAGATTAAGAGACAGTATACAGTACAGACCCAGTCAGAGCCACGGATTAGCCCCTGTGTGTGTGTGTGTGTGTGTGTGTGTGTGTGTGTGTGTGTATCTTCATGGGTTGGTTGGTTTGCACTTCAAGGTCGTGACATTTTTGGTGTAAAAATGTTTTTGTGTTCCTGTAGCACAACCTGTATTTACTCTCATTTATGTCAGTGTACCAGTGTAATGCCCAATACACTTAATCATCATCACTGGCTAAACCATTCAAAAACTAATATATACTATACATGTTTATGGCACTAAGTCATAATTCTTGTTTTTGGACAGCAACACATCTTCAGCCGTACTCTACATGCCCACACCATAACCATACCTCCACCATTTCTTCATACATGATGTGCCATTCTTTGGATCATGAGCCCATCCTTTCCTTCTTCATATTACTCTCATTATATCACTCTCGTACAAGATAATCCTGCTTTCAAGTCTAATCTAGCCTTTCTGTTCTTAAGTGGTACTAGTGATTTGCATCTTTAGGTAAACCTTCTGTATTTACATTCATGAAGGTATCTCTTGATGATAGACTTTTCTGAATTCTGAGGTCATCCAATTAATCTATTTTATTAGGTTGTCCAGGTATTCTGGTGTTGCTGAGCCCACCAGTGTACTTCATTTTTAAGAACATACCAAAATGGTTGATTTGGCCACTTTCAAGTTCCTGCAATTTTTTTGTTACGTATGTTTTAACTTTTTCAGCCTAATGATGTTCTCCACTTTCATCAGAACTTCTTTGTACCACATATTGAGAGTTACCATGAACAGCTCCTGAATGTGAAATCACTGAAAATCAACTACAGAGCTTTTATCCATTTAGTTTATCATGAAATAACTAGTAAACAGGCCACAACTGGCTTCAAACTGCTTATCAGTCACATGTCCAAGAACTTATTACTGATAAGAATACAAGAACAGCTGTAATTCCTAAACAGTTAATGCAATACTTTTGTTAAAATCCTTGAATTTATGCTGAATGTCTTAATTTAAATTACCTCACTGTAAAATCATTGTGATCTTATACAAAGGTGGAAAAAAAGATAAAATTTTCAAAAAAAGGATAAAAAGGGCATGAAAATCAACTTGGGCCTAAATTGACTACAGTGAGAGAGACAGCAGCAGCTTCATGTTCTGTGTGTGTGTATGTGTGTGTCTCCTCTTACCTGTGCTACATTTACATAATCATCATCAGACAGTGTGTCCAGCATCTCAATAACAGAGGTCTTCATCAGCTTCAAAGTCAGTCCACTTACACTGCCGCTCCTAAACACACACACACACATACACACACACACACACACCTCACAATGCATATTGTATACAAATACAACTCAGAAAAAAACCCCAGCATACAGCAATCATACAATTTCAATTAGAAATACATTAGGCAGTGTGCCATGAACAAGTCATTAGAACACACATTTTTCATTTTCTCACAAACCATTTGCCTTGTAATCGCAGCAAGATAAAACATATGGACCAAAAAGCTGTTGCTAAGCAGCACCTGTTGCTAAGCATCCCGCGTTGCCGTTTCTCGGCCATGTCCGTCAAACGCGAGCTCCGCGCATGTGTCATTGTCACGAGAGCAAACGGAGGAGACAGGTGTGATTGTACACCTCGAAAATGTAAAGGAGATTTAGAAGTACTTGGTATAAATAGGATTTAACAGAAAGAAAAAAAAAACAACAACCAGAGAATATTGTTCAGGAGAGGATAGAATCAGACGGCTTTGTTGCAGAAAAGAAAAAATCAGGGAACATATACACAAAACCATCACACAGACATTTGTATATCTTTAAAGATAATGAGTTCATAAAAAGAACATTTATGATTAGGCATATACTGTAGTTCTCTCTTATTTCTTTTCTGAATCACCCTACAGTACATTTCCCTTCTTATTCTGTGTTTCTTTTCCTGATTATACTGGCATGCACACTGTAGCATGCTATAATTAAACTTTTATTATTATTATTTTTAGCTACTAACATCTTTTATGTGAAAAAAAAAACAGTATTTGTATTGCCAGCCATGTTTTCATCAAGCAAAGAGAACTTTGTACCTTTGAAAGAGAACATTTGCTGAAGGATAGAGGGATTGTTTCATTTTATACCTAATCGCCGTAAAGCCACGGAATAAGCAGAGAAATCCCAGAGGAATAGGAAGCAGCAGCTCGGCTTTGCTTAGGTCACTGACAATAACGCCTGGTTTAAGAACACACCTGAACCTTATTTTACCCGGGAATGATGTCTTTAATATAGTCCTGGACTCATCACGCCTCTGCTAAAATATTCTATAGACGGTTCATTCGTGCCATAGATTTTCAAGAATGTATTGTTATATACAGTACTGTGCAAAGTCTCTTCTTCATATTTTGCTTTCAAAGAGCCAGACCTGATTGTATTTTTTTATGTAGTTTTGAGGAATAGTTCTCCAGACTTTTTTTCCACTTCATTTTCAGTCCCCTCTCTGTACCTGACCAGTTTCAGATGAATGTTTTGTGTTTGTTAAGCCACACAGTGACCTACTGTATGAATCATTCAAGCAGAATAACATCGAATGTAAGGCACGAGTCAGTGAGAAACAGGTACAGATGATGACAGATGATCAACTGGTGATTAGTATACTGATGATGCTGAATGCTGAGTGGTTGGAACAGACGAGAGGGGAAATGAGGTTGCTGCTCAGGTTGCTACTTAAACAACTAATTTAAATTGTATCTACAGGCACTTTGCAGCCTGTCTCAATAAAATACTTGTTCCCCCCTTTTTAATGAAATCTATATCATGTAGCCCCTAAAGCTCAGAGCATTTTCACCATTATTTGTTTTGCAGTTATTTTAATAAACATATATAGAGCTCATGATTGTGCAGTGATAAAGTGACATATTTTTTTCAGCACGAAATAGGCTATATAATGAACTGAATTTTAGTTCATTTAACCAACTTTCCCAAACACCACTGGGCAAAAAATTCGAAACTGAGTCAAAAATTAGAAAGGCAAAGAACGAGCAAAAATACACACAATCATGTGTTTTAATGGTTGTTTTCGGTTGTTTCTATGACCAAAAAGTAATAATAATATGCTCATTTTATGAGTTCTACATTTTTGCAACTTCATTCACATATTCTGGTAGAATTGACCCTTTATAAAAGTGATCATAATTCTTGTTCTACTTGACTTGGGTCCAAAAACCCAAATACACAATTTGAAGTCTGAAGCCTCCCTATTAACACACTCCAGAAAGGCTTCTATATAAGCACATATATATATTTTTAATCATCATTGACCTATGCTGAGTTGCAGGCATGTACTGTTTCTGTGCCGTTACAGTATCTGTGGGTTTTAATTAATATAATTTAATTTAATATGAAGAAATGAGGGATGGCTCCAGACTTTTGCACAGTACTGTATACACTGCAAAGACTAAAGAATATACACTTTAATGGAATCACTTTTACCTTTGCTCATATATGTAGTTTTCCAAACAGCCAATCACATGGCAGAAATGCAATGTATAAACTCATTCAGATACATCAGTTACATACTTTGACCTTGGCATGTGTGTCGGTGCCAGATGGGCTGCTTGGACTATTTCATAAAGCGCTGACTTCTATGAGTTTAATACACAACAGTCTGCAGAGTTTGCAACATCATCATCAACAATAAAACATCTACTGACTGGCAGTTCGGTGGGCAGAAACAACTTGTTGATGAAAGAGGTCAGAGGAGACCAGTCAGTTTTAACAGAAAGTAAAACTTGATGTGGTTTGTTGGACCAGGCTGGTTTGAGCTGCCAAGAACGATCTCAAATAACCTCTCACTCCAATTGTATGCATCCCAGAACACACAATACATACACAATACACAATACTGAGGCGGACGAGCTACGACAGACCACATCAAGTTTTACTTTCTGTCAGTGGGCCCAGCCTCATTCAACCTGGACAGCTGAAGACTGGAAGAACAACAGATGATTTTTATGTGTTTGTTTCCATAACTGTAGCCTTGAGATCAACTCGAAACTGGCCGGTCTTTGGCTGTTACATGGAGTTATGACGTTTTCACACCATTCTTTGCATGAAAACCTCGAACCAGCTTGTCTGGCACCAACAACCACGCCACAGTTAAGTCCTAAAAAATTCTTCTGCATTCTGAAGTTTGACATGAACATTCACTGGAACTCTTGTCCTGTATCTGTATGATTTTATGCATTGTGTTCCTTTCGCGTGATTATGATGCAAGGAATTTTTGTCATATTATCTTAAAGAGAGATATACTGCATAGTCTCTATAAACATTCGGCATCGTACACATTATTCCTATTATGTATCCTCTCTCTGTTCTCTAACTGCTGCAGATTTATCAGCAATTCCCACAGTCGAGCCCATTTTTCATTGCGAGCAGCAGCTAAAACATTTTTCACGGAGCACAATAACATTGTGATATGAAAAATGTAGGCCAGCCTTTTGTTGTAAAGTGACTGAAATACTTGATTTGTGACTTTTTTTTTTTTTTTTTTGTGGAAACCAACAGGTGGCACTAGAGCACCACAACAATTTCTGGGTCATTGCGTGTTTTTGCTATAAGCATAAGAAGGAGAATTTGTGTGTGTGTGTGTGTGATTGTGTGTGTGTGATTGTGTGTGTGTGTGTGTGTGTGTTGGGAATACTTACACATCCACAATGATGACCATATCTTTAGGAGAAGAGGCGCCTTGAATGTACCTGTTAACACAAAAGCGAAAGTAAAAATTGGTTTTCAGATACGGTAAACCCATTTAACTGACTTCTATACTTGTTACCTTCAGGGCTTAAATGTAATACATTCTAAAGCAACAAAGCTGTTGCCTGAGACTCCGACACTCGACTACACAGCAGAGGTCAGACAACAAGGACACGTTATTATTGATGTGAAACACCACTTCTACATGGCACTGCTACGGCGTTTTTTGGTGTGTCTGTGTGCTCATCTCAAATACCTGCCCAACATCTGGGCTGAATATTGGTTTAGTGTCGCTGTAGTGACATCGCATTGATGGGAAGACATTACCATACGTAAGTACAGTGGTGTGTGTTTTCATTATTAGGTTACGCTGAGCAAATAAAGGTAAAATCTGATTAGTATCACTCCCAAGAGCAGCACTGTTTGTCTGCGCTGTGTTTGTTTAGTGCTGATTCATTTAATCACTGGTGTGGAATCCTACCAGATTCCCTCTTTCAACAAAGTCGCAGAGTGAAACTAAACGTGATCTTGCTAAATGTAAACATGTCAGTTACAGGTTCTCTCAACAACAGGGTTAATCTAAACAAACTGAAGATGAAATTTCTAATTGCAGTCGGACGTGGTTCAGTAGCTCAGTGGGATCACAGCGGTCTTGCTGGATCTGTGTGTGGAGGTTCACACGCCCTCACCAGGCCTGTATTGATCTGCACTGGGATCTTCTTTCACCTCCAAACACAAACAGGTCAATTGGAGATGCTATTGATGTATATTTTTCCCTAAATGTGTATGGGACTGCCCATATTCAGGGAGTTCCAGGGACAACCTCCAAATCCATTGCAACCTTGAACACAAGACGGGTGATCTAGAAGATAAATGAAAGAATGGATGAATACTGTACATGACATTTCATTAACGTACCACTGTGTCACTTCTTGTCTAGACCTGATTTTATAATAAAGATGGTAAAAGGAACCATGATCCTTTACAAGGCCTGAAGCAGCAAACTGTTTTTACCTTTGCAGTTTATCTAAGCTAACTGAAGGTGTAGTCTGAGCAAATCAGCATCTTGCCTGCTTACAACCACGACAACAACAACAACAAATCGCGGCTCTCATCAAATTGCAGACTAACACATTAGTCAGGCCGTCCGTCTCCTGAAGTCTTTGCGCTGGCGTTAGCACATCGTGCTTTGGAAGAAGAGGGTCTCGTCTCTCAATGACATGGAGGGAGCCGAGCCAGAGGACAGTCGGTGAGAGATGTGCAGCACCGGTAGAGGAAAAAACAAAACAAAACCAAAAAGACCTAAACTGTGTCTGTCCAAAAGTGATAGAGAGTGATATATAGCCTCGGATAGAGGGAAAGACAAAAAGGAGGGGAAAAAACACGCACAGACGTTTTCCGTAAGCAATTAAAAACACATTACGCATGACACAGTCGAGGCTGAGAGCCTGATGGATGCGGGCTGCGTGTTTGCTATCGCTGTCGTCAGAGCAAAATTGGGAATCTTTTTTACCGCGCGCGTATTGTGAGCTAACCGGTTGTCATAGGCGCCGTCTGAAAGGCCGTGATAGAATTCCAGAGGCTTTCTCAATTGCCTGGAGTCTTATCCATGATAATTAGCCTGCTGACCTGATCTGAAGAGGCTTTCTGAAGCTCAGCCAAGACTCGAAACCTGCACGACGCAACCCTTAGCTCCGAGACAAACCTAGCTCGTAACATGACTCGAGAGCTCACGGCTTTGAAGGAGGCCAGCTTCGGTGAGCGAGGAGGGCCACAGCTGAATTACTGTAGGATCCTGATTCTAAATATGCTTGCAGTTTGGGGGGTGGGGGGATAAGAGAGAGAAGGAGGAATTCAATTATTTCTGATAATAGCGAGTGCGACATCAAAGTTAGGCCATCCGCTAGTTTCTCGTGATCTGCATTGACATTCAGAAATCGGCACACCGTAGCCATGAAGCGTGCTGGCTCAACTTTTATCAGTTTAATTAGAGGAATCTTTCATTTCAACGCACCACGGTGTGTGTGACGGAGGGGGTGCTGGCGTGTGCCTTTGCATATTGCACGCACGCTTCTGAATTCTTGACGCTGTGAGTGTTTTTCGGGATTCTGTCTGATGCTTCCGTCTGCAACAAGCGACTCCGTAGCAAGTGAACGCATCTTCGATATACTTCGATGTACTATCCAGTTATATTATAATACAACCAAATACAAGATGAACAAACAGACAGATTACAAACTTAAAATGATCTCTTTCTTATGTCGGATGATTTTTCTAATTTTAATTATTTATTTCTAGGGAAAAAAAGGCAACATGACCTGCCAAAAAAAAAAAAAGCAGAGGAACATTTCAAGCCTGGAATGAGCAACAGCATCTACAGTATAAACAGTCTGAATAATCTTGTGATCTAATATGATCTCAAAATCTCAGAACTATTAGATAAACGCTAAAAAAAAAAAGTCTACATAGTTTAATTTTACATGCTGCAGTTTGTTTTTGTCAGCACCTCTTTAAGTCTTTGTGGAAAGACAATACTACAATCGCACCACTACAGTACTATAATTACTTACAACGAATTCTTGACTTTGGTAATTCCACTGATAATCCTGCAGAATGATACCAATTTACTTATAAACCCAACCTCCTTTGAAAGCTGTTGTTACTTGAGAACGTTTCTAAAGCAATTACCCTCTAATGATTATTTTTTCCCGTATGAAAACTCATAACTGATAAGTGCTGCGTTAATGCTTAAAGAGATCGTTTCCCATTTTGACATAATTATACTTTAATATTTACATTCCTTCAGATGAGCTGTAAACAGTTCAGATCTTTTACGTAAGAGAAAACTAATTAAATCGTCGGACAGGATGGAGACGGGAGAAAAAGAAAACTCTGATTCCTTCGACAGGTGATGCATTTCTGTGAAAGTCACAAGCTTGGATGAAAACGAGATGGAACGAACACACCCCGTGATGCTTCCGCTTAGCTGTGCAGAAGTGCAAACACCCGCTGCGGTCAGGATCCTCAGCACTACACTGAGTCACCTGTGGCGAGAGATCCTGCTGCTATTGCTATTTTTTTTCTATGACACTATTTAGATAAAACATTTAGCCATAACTTCCAGAGAGCAGGAGAACGCAGGATAACGTGGCCTGTTTCATTATTTCTAAATTCCGGATAAAGATCACAGTTATCGAGAAGAAATGTGTTCTCCCTTGAGCATTCTAAAGCTAGAATTTTTCCTTCTTGATAAACGATGGATTCTTCCATCCGCCATATAAAAGGCCATGATAGCATCCCTCAGGCTTTTCCGTTTTTTTTTTCCTCCACTCACCAACCTGGTCACTTTTTATTTAACACTGCCAGCTTTGCTCTGCCTGGACCTACATAGCTGCCGTGTCTGATCCTGTCATCCTTTGCACCGGCTACGTGATATTCCTGTTGTTGTCCCCTATTTAGTATTTTTTTTGATAAAACCTTATTAATCCTCTAGCTTGCTCCATCCTGCTTTTTGAGCATGGTCATGGCTACCGGCCAGTTCTTGGTGATCTAATGCAACTGCAGTGTTGGCTATAACACACGCCTCCTGGGTCTGTTCCAGCAATCCACTCTTGTGAATTCGGCTTTCGATGTGTGTCCACGCCACTACATCCTGAAATTTGTTCACTGATACTGAATTTTTTTTTTTTTTTTTTTTTAAACCTCTTCATTATGCTAACAAGCTGAGTAGGAGGAAAGCTTACTGTGAATGGAAATAGACGTCATGCGTGGACTTTTTGTGGGAATTTTGCTTTGAGATTTATTAAACAGCAATATAGCCCCTCCCACTGCATATAAAATAAAATCTAGTGCTCTAAAAGCATTGTGAACTATATTACGTATGTTCTCACAATGTTAAATGGGTTGTGAAATATAATATGAACACTAGCATAGTGAAAAAATAATCTAACTGGTATTACACATCACTCTGGAGAGTCAGTGGATTCTTCCACTACGAACAGGACAATGTCGGGAAAATAATGTTCTGGGCCTGAAAATATTACAACATACAAGATGAGCAGAGGTTTACTGAAATTTCAGATTAAGAATTTTGGTGAGCCAATTTAAGCAATTTCCCCTCTGGGATTAATAAAGTTCTTTGAATCCTAAATCTTGCATTTTAAGGCCCAAGACTGTTACATTTCCGAAGACCAAAAGGTGATGTTTTTATATATGTTTGCATTTAAGGTAATTAGGGCATCATTGGCATGATGCCGTCATGGCTATCACATCATCGTCATCGCTATGATAGTGCTAATATCTGATAGTGCTGATCTCATAGTGTGTGAAGGACCCTCTTGTTTTTTTGTTTTTTTTTCCCCCACGCATCCAGGGCTTTTTAGTGTCTTAACAAGCTCAAAAATTAATGAAAATTGGTACACAGTTTGGAATCTGCTGCTATTAGGATGACTGAGTGTCTGGGCCCTGGGCGTGACACAGGGACCTCAGAAGAGACTTTGTTGCGTAGCTCATATGCACATGCATGTACACTTTCACATTGCATGTCATGGTCTCTTTTCTACAGAATGTCAGTTATTTTGGGTTGTTTGTAAAACGATTGCCACCAAACTGGGCCTATGTGATCTCAAGATATCGAGGATGCAAAATTGCAGAGGGATTTTTGAAGAGGCATCTCAAAAGGGCCAGCCATGACGATGCCTTAAACATATCCCGAAACTTTCTATGTGACATCATATTGAGTGACATCGAAGTGTGATGCTTTTTTTCAAGCATCTAGGGTTTTTTGAAGGTCTTGACATAAAATTCAACCTATTTAAAAATCATGTCATAATTGTATTGGTATGTCCCCTTTTTACATGCACGTGCCAACTGCACCCACTGTCTTGCTGGTGTGTCTGGGCAGCGATGGCACAGGTGCCTGGGCCAGATCATGGTTGCTTGAAACTAAAGTATATTAGAATATTGTCATTCCTCTCTAATCATACAGGTGGTTTACTCTAAATTATTCACACACTGGCAGGCAGTGCAGCATCCTGTGCGGTAGGAGCAAATTTAGGAGCTAATTTATTTAGAACCTAAAAAATAATATTGAATCAATTATTTACAAAATCGTGATAATAACATAATTGTATTACAAACTGAATCGGCACCTTGATATTGTGATAATATCGGGTGCTCCCTGGTGATGCTAAATCACGCCTTAATGTTAAAAAGCCAGGTTTATTCACAGCCTTTTTTTAAGCTTATTACTTGTCATAGGGTATGAAATGATTTAAATAAAATCTCAAACAAATTCCATGACAGACTGCACAGTAACGTTTTCTCCAAGTCAGATTATACGGATAAAATCCTCTAATGATAGATCTACGATTAAAGAAAATATTTTCATTCTGATGTCAGTGAGCTAATCAGTGCAAACTGGGCTTGAACTAAATAATGTGCTTGCATAAACAGAAACGAGGCCTTGGTTTTATGAGAGCAAATTTAGATCTAGAGAACAACGTTTTAAAAGCTGAAAAAGAGGAGGTTCGGAAACCTTTATGGCTGGATAAAAGAGAACAGCATGAAAGGCTTATGGTTTAAAGCCTTATAGGAACCTTACAGTATATACCTTACAGTATATATCTTTTCAGTTTGCCAGCATGCGTGGTAACATGTACAGTAGTCTGTTCCCTCACTCACACACTCATTGTCTATACCGCTTATCTTGTATGGGGTGGCATACAAGATACATACATAAGGCAGGGTACACCCTGGATGGGTTGCAAGCACGCACACACACACACACACACACACACACACACACACACTACGGGCAATATGGAAACACCAACTAGCCTAATCTGCATGTCTTTGGACTGTGAGAAGACCCAGAGGAACCCAACCACGCACGGGGAGAACATGCAAACTTCACACACACAGACCTGAGACAGGATTTGAAATCTTAACCCTGGAGGTGTGAGACCAAGCGAGACTGCATATATAGACCATGGCGGTGTGGTCGTTATGTTCATCAAAAATGCAGTTTCAAAAGAGGATACTAAGAAATGCTTGATGAGGAGCATTATGTTTTTTTTGGTTCTGTGTTCTGATTAGCTGGGGAAATGCCCTTCCCTAAAGGAGCGTTCAGGAGCAGTTACCTCAGCTACAGGTGCTAAAACAGTGGGTTTTGAAAATAAGTGAAACAGAAAGCAATACAAGTATGTCAGAATCCATGATCTGAGCTGACTTCAGCTGGAAAATGAACAGACACATTCTGTAAACCTCTATGCACACTTGTTTAATTAGGAAGATAATATGTGACCTTTAAATCATCTCTGACTTAAACTCAAGTGACACTCAAGTAAATAATTTAGCTGCTTACTGTACATATTTTGGGTGGGTTTTAGATGAGTGTTATAGTCAAACTTTGAGATTTTATTCTCTAGAGCTGACTGTCTTTAACTACTAACTATGCTGTGTTGTACCTTCCAAGCTGATCAAATGGGATAAAAAACAATATTTGTTCATAATTATATTTTTTAATTGCTTACGGTATATTTCCCAATCACTAAAGGTTTGATGGTACTACTGTTTTGAGTCCACCATTTCTTTATATCGTTAATACTTGGGCTGGAATGTCCTCAACCTTAGCACGATGTGCACCCAAGCCTGCTGGATCCAGATGTGCTGTTTCTGCATGGCTTGCACTCTTTAATTACCCCTCCTCCATGGCCCAGAGACCCCATTCCTTCCCAGCCATTACGCAGACTCCCCAGTGTCTGAATCAGGTGATGCACAGATGGGCTTGGCTGGTGCCACTGCAATCCTGGTCCCCTGTTCCCCCCAGAGAACACACACAAACTCGGCCAGAAACACACAGACAAGCTCAAGTGCGAAAGCTATCAGTGTACTCTCTAACTTGGCTAGCTAGTACCTTTCCTTCACCATTTAATATGCACGATACAAGACACATATTTCACCTGGAACTAATATAAAAAGATTTTATATTCATAATGCAAATGCCCCTTTTTAAGTAATACTTACTCCAAGGTACAAAAAAGGGAATGTCTGAAGAAACCACATTTTAATAATTAGCATAAGACAAAGCACTAAAGCTAAATATTTTTGAACCATAACATGCGTTTTCGACTTCATGTAGAACTTTCACACTGATGTAGTACTTAGTGGAAAGCCACAGACACTTCAATAGTGGGAAATGCGGGCCACGTATACGTAATGACCTCATTTTTTTAATGTAAAAACTTCATGTTTTTTTTATGTTTTTTTATGTAACAACTTCAAACTTCAAATCATAAGGTAGGCAATATATTCAAATGAAAAACATTTCTAATAAATACACAGCAGAAGTAAATGCAGGGACTGACATGTCAAAATGCACCATTTTAATTTCATAGTAGTCACTGAAACCAGGTGCTGCAATTAAGACTATTATAGTCTATCAGTCAAAAGTTTGGCCACACCTTCTCCTTCGTTGGAATGCTGAAGACATCCGAACTATGTAAGAGTACTTACAGAATCCACCCAGAATATGTTTTATATTTTATATTTATACTAGCGTAAGTACCTGTCGTTAAGTGGTAACCAGTTTGTAGAAATAGTTAAACGGTTAAAGCTAAAAAAAAAAGCTGATCAGCTTTAATGTAATCAGTGATATTATTACAGGTTGAAGCCAGAATATGTACAGACAGAAAATTAAGTTTGGTGTATGAAACGTGAAGATCTCATTAAAAGAGCGAGTTACTTTAATTTATATAGATACAGTACACTGTATATTATTATATATTATATATTATTATTATATATTAAAAAGAGTCGCAGACAACATGCACAGAAAATTGTTTTCACACTCATTGATCTGTGAAGTATTTGAATTTCAGTGTCTCTACTCTTGTTTTCCAGACGAACAGAGATGATGCTAAAATGGTATGTTAAAAATTTAAGATAACGTGCTTGGGTGAAACACATTCCGTGCATCTGATGATTTCTGAATCGAAATTTGCGAGCGTTACAGGTGATATGAACGCTCTAATGAGGTTAGGATTATTGTATGGGTGAGATACTGTAGGTGTTACTCAAAGAGATGACTGTTGAGGTCTCTGTTTATCCATCATAACAGATTTTGTAGAAAAAGAAACGTCAATGTTGGAATTCATCAAAACCGTACAAGTGTCTACTGGAACATTGTGCACAGACTAAAAGACATATGGTTACAAAAAGTACAGAATGCCAGTAAAGCATGCTTTTTAAATTCATTCATTTAGTCATTAATTTTCCATACTGCTTATACTGTATAGGGTCGCAAGGTGGAGTCGTCTATGTCCAAGACTCTTTAATCTTCATGTGAATCAAATACTGGCTTGTTTGCCTAAAAAAACTTTATTTCTGGCTGTGATAGGAAGGTGTTTGCCGTCTATTGGGCTGTGTAGCCACAGACTGGTCAGAGTGCTCATTCTGACCCCTGGTCACTGCTGAAGGCTCCTACAAAGAGCACTTGAACATCAGGACTACAGTATGGAGCAATGGAAGAAAGTGCCCTGGTTTGATGAATCACATTTTCTTTTACAGTACATCATGTGGATGGACGGGTGGATGTGTCTCAATTACCTGGGCAATAGATGGCTCCAGGATGCAGCATGGAAAGTTGGCATACTGGAGAAGACATTGTGATTGTCTGGGAAATGACCTGCCATGGCTCCTGGCCTTCATGTGAATATTACTTTCATAAAACCGTCCACAAATTGTTGTAGACCAAGCATTCCCTGATAGCTGTGGCCCATTTCAGTGGGATTATGTGTCCAGACACCTTGCAAAATCATTTAGGAATGGTTTGAGGAACAATAACAAAGAGTTCACAGTGTTGACTTGGCTTCCAAATTCCCCAGGCCTCAATCGGACTGAGCATCTGTGGGATGTGCTGAACTAACAAGTCTGATCTGTTAATGCCCCACCTTGCAACTTACAGGACTTAAAGCATCTGCTGCTAGCACAACTTGCTGCCAGATACCACAGCACACCAGTCCATGCTTTGCTGGTTCAGAGTTGTTTTGGTGACACAAGAGGGACTTACACAGTATTAGGCAGTTACGTTTATTGTTATGGCTGATCATTAAAAAGTAAAAAAACAACAACAACTTGTTATTGCATAACATTTGTTAAGGAATTTATCCACTAAACACATTAAGTGATATCGACTCCATAATGTGCAATTCATAGCAACTGATAGTAAAAACACACGAGAGTGTATTTAACATTATGCTGGAGGTTAACACTGTAGCGAGGAAAGACAGAGTTTTATCAGTTTTGTGCTGAAAGTTTTATCTGCCGCTCCTTTACCTCTCGGAGAAGACATGGGGTTAAATGACAGATAAGCCAAGCCTCAGGCTCCATTTTGTTTCTGGCTATGACATTTTGAAGCCATGGCTCTGGGTGGGTTTGAGCAGCTGCCATAATATTGATTGAAGAGGTAGATTGACTTTTCTCAAAAAATCAATATCTGCTTTTGGGCCGCTCTGCTGGGCTGAACCGCTCAAATAGCATCTCTGTAACACTCGGCTAGCAAAAATTGTCCCTGACTCCATATCTCTCCTTCAAATTCTCCCTCTCTAGATCACTAAATTCCTTATTTTCTCACTGCTAAATCCTTAGTTGGTTTAAGAAACCGTTCTCGCTCTCTGTGTCTCTCTGTCTCCCTCTCTGTCTCCCTCTCTCTCACTCCTTTCTGCCGTCAGTCGCTAACCAGCGCCGACACAGGTTATAATGGAGGCATGTTAATAATTAACATGAGAGCAACTGGAGACAATTAGGCCTGTTGACTGGCCCATTAATTTTCCCGGTCAGAGTTACGAGAGAAACGAGAGGGGGAAAGGTGATGCATTATTGCCGGCTAATCGGTTTGTTTCCATCTCTTCCACCTCCCAAGAGTCATAGAATGGGAAATGCATCTGGCAAAATGTATGCACTAACTCATACCTCACGCTGAAATAATTTGACCTGACCAGCCGGAGTTCCCACTTATTTTAGGAAACAATTTGCCAGGACATTTTTCATGACACCTACATGTAGCTACAGCTCCAGAAAAGACATTGTAGAATAAATTCAATTAAATTCAGCAAAACAACCTTTAACATTACCTTACTGAATGAGTGAATCACAAAAAAGTCAACCCTCAACCTGATATATTTTAATCATAAGGTGAAATATTTAGTCTTACAGTTGAAGAAAAGTGGGTTAGTTTAAATAGATGGTCTGTTTAAATGCATCCACTAAGGCAAGGTGTGGATGAGGTCTAATGCGCCATGGAGATACAATTACTCAATCAAGATACAATTGTGTACGACTGTGTGAATGTGAAAATGTCTAGATCGGGCTCAGACAGAGACTAAAGACCACCTAATTGACTGCATCATTACCCTAGCTGGAAATGACAATCATTAGGCATCACACAGGCCATTTTAAAATCATGCTGAACGGTAGAGCTCCTCACCGATAGGCTAATGGATAAGCGCAATGCTCTAACAGCAGAGACAAAAGCAGCTGTCAGTAGTTTCGTTAGCAGACCATGTGATTAAAATGTTTTGAAAGAATGCAATAATTAAAAATAAATATCATATATACACATGAAGTAGGAAATAGGACAGTTCTGCCTGAAAATAAATGGAAAGAAGGACAAAATTAATAAATCAGCACCACATCCTTCTCCATACTATATGTACAGTACACCATGTATGAAATTTGATGCCTAGGCGGTCACTGGAGACGCATTTAGAATGTGAGGTGTAAAAGGCTTTGCGTTTCAGCTTTGTCCACTTGGGCTGGGATCATTCCACATGGATCTTCATGCCAGGTGTGAACAAGGCCATAGGTTCATTTCCGTTTCTTCAAACCACCATCAAAGAATGCATCAATGAACCAAGATCAATATGGCCAAAAGTCAAAGTTCAAAAAACAAAATCCCGAATCGATCAGAATTCCAATCACGCTTACAGTACCTTTCATCACTGTCTACCTGGCTGCTGGTCACTCTATCTATCAATCCAGCCACCCATCCGTCCAGCCATTAAATTGTATTATATAAGTCACATGCTGTCCCGACTAATAAGTTTGCTGCAATTGTTATGTCACTGACATGGCTTTTGAGTTCAGAGAGATGCCTCGTCTCACTCCCTGCCGTAACTAAGCACGGCCTAAAGTTATAACCAGGATTCATTATTTTTGCAAATTACATTACCCTCTCATCTAAAACTGCATATTCTACCTTTAAGTAGAACTTTTGGATTAAAGTCTTAAAGTAAACAAGCTGTAATTATTATTAAGGTTTCAAAGCCACTTCAGATGGTCTTACTGTAGGTGTTTAAAACAGTCATGTCTTTTTCATGTGTATCATCCTACAGCTTGCTCACTCAAAATATATTACCTTAGTTTACTTTTATGTTTTGCTAAATCCCACTAATATAATCACCAGAAAAATGTTTAATTTCCCAGACAATTCCTTAACAGTATTTTCAGCACAAAATGAAAGATAGTGTTTGTGGTTTGGGTTTAGAGTTCATTTATAAGTGCATAATGGGGACTTAACCACTTATAGGGCAATCACTAAAACTTGGAAATGTAAAGAATTTAAATGTTTTTACTTTTTGATTTCTTTTTCAAAAATTTTCATTGTTGGAATTGTTATGTTGCAAATCGAGGGCATATATCTCAATGATCACCATTAAATAGTAGTCGGAATTGCAGCACCTCATTTCAGCAACTACTATGCGATAAAAATGGTGCATTTTGACACGTCAGTCCCTGAATTTATTTCTTAGAAATGTTTTTCATCTCTGAAAACATTGCCTACCATATGATTAGGTTTGAAGTTTTTCCAAACTGGCCATCTAGCAAACAAACAAGATCATTACATTTACGTGGCCTGAATTTTAAAAAGTAAAGTGACTGCAGCTTTCCACTAAATAATAAGTCAGTATGAAAGTTATGGTTCAAAAATGTTTTGCTTTACTGCTTTGGCTTGTGCTTACTAAAATGTGTTTAAATGTGGTTTCTTCAGGCAATCCCCTGCATATGTACCTTATAGCAAGTATTACTGTACTTAGAAAGTGTCACTTGCATTATGGTCTTTAAATCTTTTTTCACTATAACATTAGTTCCAAGTGAAAGAGGTGTCTTGTATTGTGCATATTAAATGGAGAGGGAAAGGTACTGTACTAGGCAGAGAGTACCCTGCTAGCTTTCGCACTTGAGCTTGTATGTATGTTCATATATTGTTAAATAAATATTTGAGTAAAAAAATTATATGTTGTTATTCGTCTGGGTTTTATTTGTATAATACTGATAACTTTTTATTTATTTATTTATTTTTTATAATATTTTTGGGTTTTTCCAATTTTCTCCATAATTTAGTCGTGGCCAATTCCTCCCCGTCACTAAGGGGCTCCCACATTAAGGCTACCACTACCACTCAGTCGGGAGGGCCGAAGACTATCACGTGTTTCCTCCGAACCGCG